>JABUQX010103931.1:22500-25000 GCA_015478945.1 Trachelipus rathkii
GGACATTCAGTAAGTTATATATATATATATATATATATATATATATATATATATATATATATATATACACAGTAATATATATATATATATATATATATATATATATATATATATATATATATATATATATATATATATATATATATATATATATATATATATATATATATATTTATATATGTAATTCAATATTTTTAAATTATTTAGATATTTCTAGAAGTAATTACATATATATATATATATATATATATATATATATATATATATATATATATATATATATATATATATATATATATATATATAATTTTTGCAATTGCATAGTAAATAAAAATAGGAAGTATAAGCATTCCAGGCCATGTCATAGTTTCCGCGCGATTCAGCTTTCTTAAACTCCATTTATTCCGCTTCAATCTTTAATGCAAACATTATTTCAGCATTAGTATGCAGTTTATGTTATTTATTGTTTGATAAAAATTTTATTATTTCTATCATAATCTCTTCAGTTAAAATCCTCTCTCTCTCTCTCTCTCTCTCTCTCTCTCTCTCTCTCTCTCTCTCTCTCTCCTCTCTCTCTCTCTCTCTCTCTCTCTGTCTCTCTCTTTATCTATCTATCTATTGAAATGAAATGTATAGAGATTTATATAAATATATATATATATATATATATATATATATATATATTTATATATATATATATATATATATATATATATATATATATATATATATATATATATATATATATATATATATATATATATATATATATATATATATATATAATTTATGTTATTATGATTTTATTTTAATACTTTTATGAAAGAAAATTTGCAATGAAATATGTTAAAAACATATATTAAATATTATAGAAACTTAGGTAATATATAAAAATAAAAATGTAAAGCATTAAGATATTAAAACGTTAATAAATAAAGAATTAAATATATTTAATATTTTATATTTTTACATAAATATATTCATATTCAGAAGACAATAATGGAAAAATTATATAATGCGTTCCAATATTATTTACGTTCTGTTAATGATGTACTACGTTAAAAATTTAAATAATGAATATTATTTCCATTTTCCTTTTAGATGGGCGTAGTATACCTATAAAAAATGTATTTAGAAATTAAATATCATATATATGAAAATTAGAAAAAGTAATTTAAAAGTTGCACAATATTAAAAAAAAAAAAAAAATAGAACTCAATATAGCTTAACAACCATTCTCTGATTTTAAGCTTCTTATTTTTATAAAATTCTTACATAAAAGGATTGTGTACACTGTACAGTATCTAAAGACACCCACGGACAACCCTCTTCTTCTCTACCTACACATTAACAAAAATACTTTTACATAATGAACTTTTTTTTTATAAACAGTTATGGGTGAAATTGGCGGAAAACAGATACTTTTAAGTATAATTTAAAGGCATTATTGATGTATCCAGACCCTCCTGGTTTATATCAGAAGCTAAGCTATAAATGTATTAAAAAGATACAAATGTATACGAACTTTCATTTAACCGTGTATTGGAAAAAGGATATAGAAGATAAATAGTCTTTATATGGCCTTCAATAGCGGTGCTATGTAAGAGAAAGAAAAAAGAAGAGAAAATTGCGTAAAATGTTGCTTCACCATAGTGTTTATAATTCCTACTAATTTATAGAATTATGTGAACGCTATCTTTAGCTATGGAACGTATATACTTTTTAACGCTTATGTATTAATAATAGCAAAGAGATGGGTTAAATATATGTATACGTTAGCACATATGGTGTGATCTCCTCATCTTATTAATATAAAAATTAGGAAAAGCCAACAATATGTATTCCAGTCACATTAGATAGACAAAAAAAAAAAAGAGAAAAAAAAAAGAAAAGAAAAAAGATATATAGAAAATAGGGTTATATCAAGGTCATTTATTATAAATTCTTTGCAAGAATATTTTTAATATGCAACACAAAATACTCGCAATGCTTTTTATGAATAAAAATCTAATAAGCATTCATGGGTTGAAGCAGATTTAACACCTTTGCCGCCATTTTTTAAATTAACGCTTATATGTAAGCCAAGGGATGGCTAGGCTAGAGAGCGCTTTTAATAATTTAAAATTATTACTCTATTTTATCAATTATTTTTATTAAAATAATATATATATATATATATATATATATATATATATATATATATATATATATATATATATATATATATATATATATAATATATATAGATTATATATCACAAAACATATATATATATATATAATTATATATTATATATTATATATAGGTCAGAGGTCTAAAGCTGACATCATGTAACTCGAGAACGGCAGCACCTACAGTAACACAAATTCCTTTTTTTTTTCATCGGAAAATTCTAAGGAGGGGTTTTTAAATTTTTTTTTTTTTTTGCATTTATTCGTTGGAAATATTTAAAAAAAATTTTTTCCCATTTAAGGGGGCTCGAGCCGACGGGGACAGAGGG
>JABUQX010103931.1:37500-42500 GCA_015478945.1 Trachelipus rathkii
TAAAAGACGATTGTTATACTAAACTAGTAAAGGTAATAGAAAAACTCTATGCACCATCGCTAAGAATGCAGATAGAAGAAGTCTTTCGATCAGGAATGAGGGAGGGGGAGCTTCCATCCGATTATGCTGTTAGAATAAAAGAAATGCTCGGATTATCCACTTTTGATTCAATAACGGACAACGATGCCAAATTCATTAGAGAACTCTTTCTCTTACAATTGCCTCAGCAATTACAGATCTCCCTCATGACGACAGAGAAGAACCATGATTTTGAGGAATTAATTGGAATCGCCGACGACATTTTTAATAAATTCTTTCTCCAAAGCGGTGCTTGCCAACCCCCCAGAGGGGGGAGAACCGACTGGCAATCTGTAAACGCCGTCCGATCAGCAGAAGAGAGAGTCACCAAACCACCTAACAGAGAGACTTCAGCACAGGAGAGAGAGATAAGTCGACTGATAATCTCTCATGAAAAATCAGCTGAAGAAATGAGATCACTCGCTAAGAGCGTAATAGAACTCGCTAAGACGATGTGTCAGAATGCGAAGAATTCCCCCACCCCCAATAATGATCAAAATTCAAGAGGAAGGAATTTCAACCGATCAGCATATAACAACGTTGCAGCTGGCCCTAGTACAGAAGGTCTTTGTAGGTTCCATAAAAAATTCTTGCACCGTTCATTTAAATGTGAGGGTCGATATTGTCCAATGTACACCTTGATATCGCAACCCCCGGCAACTCCTCCACCCCCACAACAGAACGTCAACATTTCAAAAAATGGAAAGGCTGGTCCGTGAGGCGACTCCCGGGCCAGATGGGGGTGAATATTGGGGGGAACGACGCTTTTGTGAGTAGAGACCTTTGTGATTGTTTACCCTGCAATTTTTGTATGAATAAGTCTAATTTTGGGCGGGGAAATATTAATTTTAACTATAGTAGAAGACATTATTATAATGATAATCAAACTAACGGTAGAAATTATAGTCATAATCATAATAATGGTAATTACAGTAACTATGATAGGGACAATTTTTATAATAATAATCCCCATGGTAATGAAAATATTGATTATAACAGTAATGTTTATAACAATAATGCACGTGTTGGTTATAATAATTTCTATAATAATAATGAGCATGCTAATCTTAATGGCCATAATAGTAATAGGTATTTTAGTAATAATTGTAATTATATTAATCGTGGGTATGATGGAAATGTTAATTATATTAATAGATTTAAATGGAGTAGAAATATCACTTGTAAGGATGATCAGAGGCAGGAGGGAGTAGTTAACAATGCATCTGAAAACGAAAGTTTTAATGGTGGGATGGTGACTCAAATGGCTGAGACAGGGACTTCTAGTAAGTCAACCTCTCCCCCATATGAGTCAACCATCAAGGAGTCGGTAGGAGTAGGATCCTCTTCAACTTTTCATTGTAACTCAATGCATGATGAGAATAATAGCGATAATGACAATAATAATAATAATGATTGTAGAATTAGGAATGATAGCCATAGTGGTGGCAATGACGGTTTTGTAAATTCTTATGATTACATGGAAAACAATAACTTTGTGAATGAGTCGCTCTGTCCCCCAATGGAGTCAACCTGCTCCCCCCCTCCTATCACTGGGGAGAAGGCGGGAATGGAGGCGATTCAGACTTGTGACTCCATACTTGTTGATAAAAATAATGATAAAAATGAATTTGTAATTAATGAAGGGGCGAAATTCCCTTTCTGAAAATGAATTGTATTAGCTTTAGGGATGAAGGAGGTTCTTCTCCTTCCGATAAGCATGAGGGATCATTAATTTTAAGAAATAATGCATGTGACTTATCTGATAATACTGTAGTGGAAGTTTCTGGCAACTCAACTGAAGTCGTTGCAGCTGTTAGAGATATGATTTTTGATAAATTGTACTATATTTCAGATAAAACTAATAATGCATCTTACTTGCTAGACACCGGAAGTTGCCTCGACCTGGTGGTAGCGTCTGAATTAGATAAGGGGGGTGCCGTTATTGGCACTGCCAGAGCCGCGAATGGAGGCTGCATGAATATTTATAATAAAAGAGTGATTGAAATTGATTTGGGGTTAGACAGGCTTTACAATGTGCATGCCTACGCTGCAGATATCAAATTTAATGTCCTTGGCATGCCTTTTCTCAAAAAACACGGGTTCATTATTGACTTTAGGTGCCATTTTTTACTAGATCCAAGCACGAAGCGTAGTATTTCTCTCATTAATGAGGCTTTTAATTTTTCTGCAACATTTCGATAATTCTATCTTTCCTTTAAACGCGCTGTCTCTTAATGTGCCGCTTTGGCGAATAATGAAATTAATTAATGATTTGAATTAGGAGGGTTATCAAGTCTTATTCTTAAATCCTTATAAAGCACCTAATTTAAATTTAAAGAATGATCAACTCAAAAGATGGCGCTCTATTTGTACGAAGTACCGAAGAAAAGGGGGCGGGGCTTATTTTGACAGCTGTGAGAACAACTTCGTCGCTCAGTCACAACTTGATAGTAATGAAACTATGGGGGAGGGGGAGGGGGGAGTAAGGATTGTACTATTGGAAGGGGGAATGAAGATTGCACTGTTGATGAGGGGGGAGGGGAGAGAGAAGAATGTCCTTTAAAAGAAGAAATTTTGTGCGAGTTGGCGGCGAATTACCCATACCATGTGAATGTCAGCGGCTCGCCGATACAATTGAGAAGTAGAAGCATAGCTCCACATCTTTTTGAGAAAGCAAGGGGGGAAATCAATAAATTATTGGACGCAGGGGTCATTTCGCGGGGGAGAAGCAATTGGGGTTTCCCAACAAGCTTCTTGCCAAAGCCGGATGGCAGGGTTCGTTTAGTCGTTGATTTGAGGTTATTGAACCAGAGATCCACCTCTGACAATTTTACTCTGCCTAAGATTAAAGATATCATATTGCAATTGCAACATTGCAAATTGCTAACACGGCTAGATATTCGGCAAGCTTACTATAACGTGCCAATCAGCGAGGAAACAAAGAAATATTTCACTATTACTTGTCCTTTTGGTAACTACAGTTTTAACTATTTAATACAAGGACACAAGTGTTCATCTAGTGCGTGCCTTCCAGCGCTTCATGTCAATCTTGCTTGGGGATTTAAAGAATGTTTTTGTTTATTTAGATGACATTTTAATTGCCAGTTCGACTCTTGAAGAACATGTTGCAATGTTGGAGAAGGTTTTAGAGAGATTAAGGTATATGAAAATTTATATGAACCCAAAAAAATGTGTACTTGCAGTCGGAGAAACAGATTTTCTAGGTTTCAATATTAGCGAGAAGGGAATTAGGCCTAGTAAGGAGAAAATCGATGCAGTGGTAAATGTTGCAAAGCCAACAACTATCAGACAACTTAGAGCATTCCTCGGTCTATATAACTTCTGCCGACTAAACATAGTCGGAGCGGCCCAATTGTTGCAACCCCTAACAAAAATGTTGAAGGGAAAACCCGCCTCCAATAAAAGGATTTCCTGGGGAGTAGAAGCCGAGCGAGCATTTCAAGAGGCTAAAGCGGCTATGGTGAGTGCCACCCTATTGTCGTTCCCTGATGAAAAAACTGAGTTACTATTATACACGAAGGTAAGCGAGCTTACTATAGCCAGCGCACTTATGGGAGAAGAAAATAATCAGACAAAGATTTTCGCACTTTACAGTACTATACTTACTGAGGTGGAAGTGGCACTACCACAGTTGGTTAAGGAACTACTATGCGTCAACAACAGTTTACAAAAATATGCTTATTTAATTGCAAATAGGAGAGTTAATATCTGTACCAGCAACAATGGGTTGATCACAGCTTATACGAAAAAGAGTGCCACAAAGGTTCATAATGT
Organism: Trachelipus rathkii; assembly: GCA_015478945.1. Taxonomy (NCBI): domain Eukaryota; kingdom Metazoa; phylum Arthropoda; class Malacostraca; order Isopoda; family Trachelipodidae; genus Trachelipus; species Trachelipus rathkii. Next base: position 41,374 of record JABUQX010103931.1, read on the forward strand.
TCGGGAATTAAATTTATTGAATGCCATTGCAAATTTTGACGTTGAATTTAAATTGGTCTCTAAGGCTAAAAATAAATTGGCGATAATTTTAACAGAATTGGCTAATGAAAGAGATAAGATTATAGAGACTGGGGAATTGCAACTAGCTTGTATAGAAGATGGGGAGTGGGCGTGGCCAAAAGAAATACCCGTAGAAACGGAGTTACAACTGGAGGAGGAGTTTAGTGGATGGAATTCTCTGAATTCCGTAGTGGAAGGGTTAAGCCCTTTAAATCGCACGTTAAAAGAACAAGACTTACTGGAGTATTATAATAATAATAATAATAATAATAATAATAATAATAACAATAATAATAATAATAATAATGAAAATAATAATAATAATAATAACAAAAGCGATAGTGGTAGTAGTATTAGTAGTAGTAGTAATAATAATAATAATAGTGGCAATGATAGTAGTAGCAAAGCTGGTGATGATAATGACTTTGATGATTTTGTGATAAATGCGATAACATACAGTAAAAAAGGGTTAAGTGGAATGATAAAGAAAATGCAGTGATGGTGTAGAATTTTCAGGATAGATAGCTGTGAGAACAGGAACTGATGGTTATAGTATAGGGACCTAATAAGGGGCTGAAAAACTAGTGGATTGAGGCCTGTTACAAGGAATCAAATGCATAAGGGGCGAGGAGCTTGTCATTGGCGTTGGACATCTCACAGGCCGCTAGAATTATTAGTACCCGTGCGGGAAAATCCTGGTGGATTGGAATCCATAGGGAAAATAACAAATAATAAAATCACTTTGGAATTAATACGGGACATTTGGATGTTCTAGACGGATTTTCGCCTTTAAATTTTAATGCATAGTAGAGTAAGAATTTATATCAGAGTTGTGATGTCTGGTCCAAAAAAAAATAAGAAGCGTTAGAAAGGATAATCTCCAGAATTCGGGAGATTTTTAAGGAAGTCCTTCGGAGAAGTTTGACACCCTTCATTGATGACGTTATGTAAGTTCCGTATAGTTGGGTTAATTATCTGCTTGTGTTTATTGACAGATTTTTAGTAAGTATCCCTTAGCCTACCTCTTAGGCAGGCGAAAGACGGTCGACTCGGTGTGAATGTGTTTA
>JABUQX010103931.1:50000-55000 GCA_015478945.1 Trachelipus rathkii
TGAGGAGGGGATGAGAAAATGAATGGTGAGAAGAGGAGGAGGTTTGAAGGGCGGTAAATACCTGCAAATTTATCTCCGAGGTGTTTTAACAGAAGGGAGGAAGTGGAGAAGAGATTACGCAGAATAATGGAAAAGTATGGATTAGTTTTGAAAGCGGTAATACCCATGATGAAAGATAGAAACGTCGGAATAGAGGTTTAAAAAAAGATTTTTAACAGCCATACTGACTCCACACTGCTGTACGGACGGGAAACAATGGACAACAACGAAAAGAGAGGAGAGTAGAATACAAGCGGGAGATGAAGGTATTAAGAACTATGATTGGAAGGTAAGGAGGCCAGAATAAGAAATAAAGTTATTAGAGAAGATATAGGTGGGAAGAAGATGACACTGAAGATGAATGTGGGGAGATTGAGTAGTGGGGACATCTGGAGAGGATGGAAGCAGGAGAGAATGCCGAAAAGAAAATGGTGGAAATGGACACCAGAGGGCAGAAGACCAAGGGGAAGACCAAAGAAGAGATGGGCGGAATCGGTGGAGGACTCTCTGGAAAGATGTCAGCTACCAAATATGAGAGCGCTGAAGAGAAGAGGAATAGTGCAGGAGAGGGACGTCTGGAGAAAGATGCTTGCGCGGCTGACAGGATGAAGAATCCTTCCTGGGAGAGGAAAGAAAGAAATATATATATATATATATATATATATATATATATATATATATTTATATAGGTGAATATTTTATAAATACATATATATATATATATATATATATTATATATATAAATATATATATATATATAATATAATATATAATATTTAATAGAATGCCCTTATGAATACACACTTAAAAGTCACTTTTTAATTTTAAAATAATACATAAAATCGAGTGTTAACACAAAACATCAATACACACAATTACACATATTTATTTACATATCTAAATTATATTAAATTCCACTAGCTTTCGCCGCCATAGTAACGGCCTCCTCAGGTGGGATGTTGAACAGAAAAGAAGCTCCTGCGTTAAAGAAGAGTCTGAAGTATGAAACAATTTTTCAGTTGGATGGTTGTTGATGATCCAATTTTTTATCGATATTCTTGAAAAATTTTGTACTTTTCATCATTAAATTTTGTGTCACGTCTATATTCATTTCACCTGCTATTTTATTAAAGTTATTACTATTTACAATGCAATATGATTCTATCATTTTCCTCTTGTTATTATCTGAGACATTAATGATGGGTTCCATGTTATTGATATTGATTTTATGATTAAACGTCGATCTATGATGCGTAAGTGCTGATTTCTGCTTACTGTATGTGAGATCGTATTTATGCTGGTCATTTCTTCTTTTAAAGTCAATTGTCTCTCCCACATAAATACTTCTACAGTTATAGCAAGGAATGCTATATATACATTGAGAATAAGGGCTATTTGCAAATTTGTTAGGTTTTAAAACTTTTTTAAGGGGTAGGGCATTCGATGGGGTGGTAACGATACTCTTCGGAATAACCTTCCTGATGCATTTTGGTAGAGGATATGGGACAGCCAGATAGGTGGTGTTTTCTTTAGGTAACTGGTTATGAGAGTGGTAGAAATTTGCTTTTGCTTTCTTTAAAGCTCTATTGATTATGGAGAGAGGATATTGTAAATTCTTAAAAGTGTTAAATAAAAAATTGATTTCAGTCTGTAGATTTGAGGGGGAACAAATTCGTAATGCACGTAAAAACAAAGATGTGAGGGTCCCTACCTTCGTGTTGAAGGTTTTTATTAACAGGAATAGATATAGATCGACGTTTAATCATAAAATCAATATCGATAACATGGAACCCATCATTAATGTCTCAGATAATAACAAGAGGAAAATGATAGAATCATATTGCATTGTAAATAGTAATAACTTTAATAAAATAGCAGGTGAAATGAATATAGACGTGACACAAAATTTAATGATGAAAAGTACAAAATTTTTCAAGAATATCGATAAAAAATTGGATCATCAACAACCATCCAACTGAAAAATTGTTTCATACTTCAGACTCTTCTTTAACGCAGGAGCTTCTTTTCTGTTCAACATCCCACCTGAGGAGGCCGTTACTATGGCGGCGAAAGCTAGTGGAATTTAATATAATTTAGATATGTAAATAAATATGTGTAATTGTGTGTATTGATGTTTTGTGTTAACACTCGATTTTATGTATTATTTTAAAATTAAAAAGTGACTTTTAAGTGTGTATTCATAAGGGCATTCCAGTCAAATAAATATTAGAAAAAATAGAGTCTGAATTCTATAAATAGTCAAATATATTTATATATATATTTATAATATTAATCTTTAAAAGCAAATAAATGAAGTTAACAATTATAATTTAAAATTTAAATATTATTATATATATATAATAATATATATATATATATATATGGAACAACAGCCACTTCAACTAAGAAATTTCACCAACTACAAATATGTTTCCTCATTTCTTTTAATATAACATATACTCTTAATTTGCTTTGATTACTATTATTTTTATTATTATTAAAATTATAATTAAAGACTTAAGTCATCAAAAAATTTTGATACTTAAATAATTTAGGGAAGGGGTCTACGTATAATATATATATATATATATATATATATATATATATATATATATATAATATATATATATATATATTATATATATATATATATATATATATATATATATATATATTATATATATATATATATATATATATATATATAATATATATATATATATATATATATATATTATATATATATATATATATATATATACAACTACTATATTACTTAGTTAAATGAACTTACATCTAATATCATCTACTCATTGAATGATTAGTTCTTAAAAATAGAATAGCATCTGCCAGGTTCTTCATTTTTCCTCTTTGGTCTGATTTTATAATGCGAAGAGCAGAAAAAGCAGTTTCACGCTAACTTGCGTTGGAGGTAGAGCAGTAACAGCAATTTCAGCTTCTTGTACAATGTCTTGATACTCTTCGAAGTTACATAAAATTTTTTCAACTTCTTTCAGTGCAGCAAAGAAATTTTATTTAAAATTATGGAATATTGTGTACAAGGATTAGGAAGGACCTTGACCTTTTTCTTGAGCCAATCGACGCTTTCGACTAAGCTCTTCAATATCTAGAAGCTTTTCATACTAATCTTCTGAACTTTCTGAAGAATGACTTGAGAAGGTAGTAACGGAGATAGTTGTAGTTTCATCACTTACAATATGTTTAGATGTATCCTTTTCTTCTTGAACTTCCTGCAACCCTTTAATACAAATGGCCACATTGCAAAGTGCAGATTTAGCTTTTTTTTGTTGTTTCAGTTAAACTTACCCTGTAGATTGGATCAACATAAACAACAGCTGGTATAATATCATTGTCATGAGAGAAATTTCTCTTCGTACCATGGAGTCTTTTATTCCTTCATATCTTAAATATAGATGGTAGTAAAAGGTTGAAGGTTGAATTCATTTAGAAATTAATCCAAATTGAAACAAAGGTGCCTGGTTAAAAAATCCTTCGAAGTTTGCAACTTGCATTTTGTGATGTGGAAGTCGAAAGTCAATAAACTTTGCATGAAGTGATTGAAGTTATTCACAGAGTCACAATTTTTGTGGAGTCGGTTCAAAAAATTTCCGACTCCAACTTCTATCTGAAAGTTACCGACTCCGACTCCGACTCCGACTCCGACCTTTTGAAAATTACCGACTCCGACTCCGACTCCGACTCCACCCTCTTCAAAATTACCACTCGACTACCGACTCCGACCTCCACCTCTTCAACACTACCGACTCCCGCTCCGCGCTCGCTCCGACTCCACTCCCGCAACCCTGTTAGTAACAGCAACTGCTCATAATGCATGTTGAACTGTGATTTTGTTTTATAAAGATTTTTCGAGCAAACAACGATGAAACATTTTCAAATATTTTGGAAGTTGCAACAGAACTACTACTGCTTTCTGGGAATAAAAAAATTAAACTTTTTCATTGTAAAATGAAAATATATAGGGCAATTACAATTTCTATTCTTGATGATTTTTTCAAAACAGTTAGAGAGCAAGTTCGTGAACCAAGGCCGTAGTCAAAGGGGGGGGGGGGTTGAGGGGTCTAAACCCCCGAAATTAATTTAAATATAAATTTTTTTTGATGACTTGAGGCTCTTAATTTTAGTTTAAAAAAATAATAACAATAATATTATCAAAAGGAAAATTTAAGTATATATTAAGAAGAAATGAGGAAAGCACGGTTTTGTGATTCGAGAAGAGTTCTAAGATTTAGTGGATTGTTGTTGAATAGCACAAAAGGTATTATCTTTTTTAGTGAAGGCAAACTACGAATGTTGAAATAAATTATGACTCTCTGATTGACAACGAAGTGATTGTGCCGCAGTAATAAAGAAATGTTTTATCTAGACGTGTTCAAGCTGTCAAAAAATATTCAGTCGCATTGGAGTTAACTGTTATTAGACTTTTATATGGAGTAAGAACAATTGGAACTTACAGCACATTGAATGCAACTGGACACTATTTTAGTTTACCAAGTTGGAAATATTTTAATGAAAAAAATAGAAAAGATTTTCCGAGGAACAAAATAAATAAAACTAACACGAATGTACATAACAAAGTGGATGGAAAGTTATGATAGAATGTTACGATTTAAAGAGTTTTTTTAAAGAGGTTTTTTAAGAGTTTTTTTAAAGAGTTTTTTTAAAAAGGTTTTTTAAAGAGTTATTTTTAAAGAGGTTTTTTAAAGAGTTTTTTTAAAGAGTTTTTAAAGAGGTTTTTTAAAGAGTTTTTTTTAAAGTAATTGCTAAAGCTTTAGAGGAGTTTAAGATAGATCAAGATATCGAACGTTTTCTTCAAAAGCATCAAATCTTTTGAATTCTGCAATCACGAACGAATAGGTTATAAGCTTAATTATCATTTCAATTTTGTTCTCCTTTACTCTTCCATGATGTAATACTTTGCA
>JABUQX010103932.1:5000-7500 GCA_015478945.1 Trachelipus rathkii
TAGATTTTGTGTAATTTCTTCCCAAATATCATGAGTCAGTATTTTTAACATTTTTAATCAGCAATTTTTAACAGTGAATTTCTGCTGAACTACAAAAGATTTTTGCAAGCGGATTTCACTGAAATACTTGCCATAGGCATATTTTTTATGAAATAACTCACAAATAGTAGCAATATATAGAGAAAAAAAAATTTATTTTGATTTTTTTTGCTAAATCTCAACATTTTTTTCCCCATAAAATTTAAAAGTTTTATGAAATATGCCAAATGTTTTTATATTTGCATGAATCATACATCAAAATGTAGTTCAATGCATACAAAATTGAAAACATGTAAAAATATAGAAGAGTATAAAATATGTGTTAGATTTTTTGTTATACCCCTAATAAATAGTTGTAAAGTTTTTTTTAGTAAAATAGTAGTGGCCAAACTGTTGGGTATACAACAAATTTATATAAATGAAAAATGTGTATCTCAAATTTTTACAAGTTGTAAAAATTTAATTCTAATCAGATGAATAGTAAAAATGTTATATGCCATCAATTATTTGAATTTTTCTTTTTTTTTTCTTTTTTTTTGGAAACTAAAAAAAAAATCGTAATAACTTTTTATTATATCAATTAATACGAAACTTTCAGATCATGTATAATTAAAAGGATACATATTATTGTTAAAGAGAAAATTTTTTGTATACCAAACGCTTTTGCCTTTGTTCATGGGAAAACTTATAAATTTTAAAATGTTTCTGCAGTAGTAACAAAACCATTGGGCGACCACAGGAAATTTATCTAAATAAAAGATGCATATCGTCGAGTTATAAAGGCAACCATAAAATTTTATTCTTATCAGATGAATAATAAATATGTTGCGTGACAACAATCATTAAAAAAAAAAATTCAGCAACTCAAAAATAAAAAATCATGAAAACTTAATTATTATTTATATGATCAGTTTGAAATTTGCAGAGCGTATATAATAATTTGGAAGATGAACATTTTTTTTGTTTTAGAAAATTTTGTATACCAATAACCGATTGTCCTTCTATCATGGAAACATTTCAAAGAGTTTTCAAAGTTTCTCATGATCGGCGGCAAAACAGGCATATAAATATTAATCTAAATAATATGTAAATCTTGTAATAGAGGTGCAGCTGTGAAAGTTTCATTGCAATCCAATTAAAATATTAAAAAAAAAGGATTACATATACCAGTTCAATTTTTTTTTTTTTTTTTTGCTTCTGAAAAAATTCATGATAATTTTTTATTTTTGTTCAATCAATACGAAACTTTTAGATCATATACTACTAAGGCAAGGTTAGCATTTTTTGTTTCCAGATAAATGTTTTGTAAATCAAAGGGGTTTGCCAGCTGTGGAAATTTTTTTGAAAATTTAAAAATTTTCCATACTCAAGAACAAATTTGTTCTATCCACACAAAAAATTTATTTTAACAAAAAAAGGTGTATCTTCTCCAACTATACTTGCTCCGAAAGTTTCATGCTGATCACATAAATAATAAAAAGGTTATCGGGATTTTTCATTAATGGAAAACACAAAATTGAATACTTATCCCCCTGTATATTGTGAACAAAATATTTCTTGCCTGTTAAAAATAACCAGACCATTCGAAAGAGCATAAAATTCTACACTAGAAAGTGTTAAAACCTTAAAATCATAGAATTGATGATTTCTACCCTCAAAGTTAGGAAATCAGGCACAACGCCCTTAAAACCATTCCTTTAGCACATTTTTTAACTTAAAGGCATTTACCAGATTTCTATATATATATATATATATATATATATATATATATATATATATATATATATATATATATATATATATATATATATATATATATATATATATATATATATATATATGTGTGTGTGTGTGTGTGTGAAATAAAAATATAAGAAGCGAGATAAATCAATAGAGTAATGGTAATGATAAGTTATTATCGGCATCCGGCTCTCCATCATATTAAATTCAGTAGGTAAACAATCTTTGGATTAATTTTCGTTCTTTCGGCTCGAAATTAAAGTCGCTCCGTCGAACTGTAACAATGGACCGGCTGTTCAATACTAAACTTTCATTCGTCAAAATAAGAAATTTTATAAATATTAAACAAAATTAAAAATCTATTTTATTTAGCGGAGGAGCAGCAAAATTTAATTCTATCGTTTCTACCATAAGTTAGTAAAATAAATGGACCAACAATATTTTGGATTTAGTTATTTATTAAAGAAGAATAATGGACATTCGGCGGAGTCGACTCGTATAGGTCAAGAAGATATCAAAGCACAAATATCGTCCGGTAGCTCAGCGGTAGAGCACTCGCCCAACAAACCGAGAACAAAGGTTCGTCACTGGTCGGTCGTGTTTGTGTGTTATTCTCTTCTTGACTCCGTCTTGCTCAGACAAAATTGAGCACACCCCCCCTCTAGATTAGGATTCTGCCCGTGAGTGGAGGAATTGACAACTGTAAATATATATATATATA
>JABUQX010103932.1:12500-13615 GCA_015478945.1 Trachelipus rathkii
TCAACCTGGTGAACTTCCTCCTTTCTTCAGTCAGCACCTTCCTCCTTTCTTCAACCTGGTCAGCTCCTCCCTCCTTTCTTCAACCTGGTCAGCTCCTTCCTCCTTTCTTCAACCTGGTCAGCTCCTTCATCCCTTTCTTCAACCTGGTCAGCACCTTCCTCCTTTCTTCTACCAGGTCAGGTACTTCGTCCTTTCTTCAACCTGGTCAGCACCTTCCTTCTTTCTTCAACCTGGTCAGTTCCTCCTTCCTTTCTTCAACCTGGTGAACTTCCTCCTTTCTTCAACGTGGTCAGGACCTTCCTCCTTTCTTCAACCTGGTAAGCTCCTCCCTCCTTTCTTCAACCTGATTAGCTCCTTCCTCCTTTCTTTAACCTGGTCAGCTCCTTCCTCCTTTCTTTAACCTGGTCAGCACCTTCCTCCTTTCTTCTACCAGGTCAGGTACTTCGTCCTTTCTTCAACCTGGTCAGCTCTTCTTCCTTTCTTCAACCTAGTCAACTCCTTCCTCCTTTCTTCAACCTGGTCAGCACCTTCCTCCTTTCTTCAACCTGGTCAGCTCCTCCCTCCTTTCTTCAACCTGGTCAGCTCCTCCCTCCTTTCTTCAACCTGGTCAACTCCCTCCTTTCTTCAACCTGGTCAGCACCTTCCTCCTTTCTTAAACCTGGTAATCTCCTCCCTCCTTTCTTCAACCTGGTCAGCTCCTTCCTCATTTCTTCAACCAGGTCGGTTCCTGACTCTTTTCTTCAACTTGGACAGCTCCCACCCTCAACTCGGTTTAACATTTTCTTTCGTTTTATTATTCACTTTTCACGTAGGAAGATATTGAAATAATAAACATAGGTAAATGCTGTCAAATTTATTTGAATATACTCATCTTTCAAGAATATAATTGTGTGTGTGTGGGAGACTTTCTTTGTGTGTGTGTGTGTGTGTGTGTGTGTGTGTGTGTGTGTGTGTGTGTGTGAATGGATCACTCATATATGTATGTTATGTATGTGGGACCATAATATGTAATATGTAAAGGTAATATGTGTGTAATAATGTGTGTGTGTGTGTGTGTGTAATTAAGTATGAATGTATGTGTGTGTAATGTGTGTGTGTGTGTGTGTAATATGGGT
>JABUQX010103933.1:5000-12500 GCA_015478945.1 Trachelipus rathkii
TATATATATATTATGATATATATATATTATATATTATAGATATATATGATATATATATATATATATATATTATATATATGTATTTTAATAATAATATATTATAATATAATATAATATATATATGTATATTATATATATATATACATATAGGCACTTCCTGGACCCAAACGTCCTGGTTATGAGGCTCCAAGTATTGGTGTTGAAATTCCTCTTCTTAAAGAGATCAACGACCCTTCTCCTCGATGGCTAAATGTGTCTCCTTATCCTCAAGGAGTAAACTGCACTTGGCAATTGATGGTACCCCAAAAGCACCTTCTGCAAATTGATATTCTTCAGTATGATACTGACTTGGACGATGTTTTGCAGGTAATTTATGAAATAAATTTATTTGCAAGCTAAATAGCAAGGCCGTTAATAAATATTTATTTACGTAATTGAAAGATTGCAGTCAATAAAATAAATATTAAATTGAATTATTTAAAAAAACCTATAACTAAAATTAGATATTTCGAAACGTTTTTTATAATATATAAAGAAGAAATAATATATAATATATAAGTGGGAAAATTTGAGCAGCGTTGGAATATCAGAAATGGTTTTCCAGTGTTGAAATAGAATTTCTATATTCGCTTCTGAGTGTTGGTATTCCTCTCTCTCTCTCTTTCTCTCGTCTCTCTCTCTCGTCGTCTCTCTCCTCCTCTCTCTCTCTTATATATATAGTATATAATATATATATATATATATATATTAATATATATATATATTATATATATATATACGTAGTTATAATAATATATATATAATTAATGAATACAAATATAAATATTAATATATTATATTATTATATTATATTATAGATTAATATATATATATTAGTATAATATATATATGTATATATATATAACCGGAAGAGAATCTCCAATGCTTCTTCGCCCCACCAGACCTGCATCCCAATGCGTGGTAACTGCATCAACGATACGTTGAGCCCCTTCTGGAGAAATCCGAAGACCGCTTGGGACACTCAGTCTCAACTATTTTTCATTCACCATACGCGCGCTATACCTCAGTTATTCTCCGCTACTTAAAATCCGGGGAGATATAGAAAGAAATCCGGAACCTGGAATTGGCTCTATGCCCATCATCTGCAAGATCTAAAGAAATTCAATCCAATGCAGCAAGTGCGAACGGTGGATCCACAAACACTGCTCACCTTTCACAACACGCCCCTATCTAAACCATGATTGGATATGAAAAGTATGCATCCCATCCACAATAACCAACTGTCCAAAGATAAACATAAACAGAAATCACAACATAAACATTTTTACCAAATAAACTTAAACGGGACTGATATAAATAAAACAATAAATAGAAAAATTTTTATGAAACAAAAACGAGCGCGATCCACATAAGTTCCTAATTCAAGAAGCAACACCTTCTCGCAGAAAACCACCAGAACATAAATTTTAACAAATACGGACTTCACCTTTGGGCAGCACCCCATCAGAAAAATCAAAGAATCCGCACAGTTAATTAACCCTCAGTGAGCATAACTCATTCGTACTCATACACAAAAACACCACCCAGATGCACAACAAGCAATCACTAAACCCAATGCCGACCAAATTCATCCTTCATTATATAATGATTCATAAATAAGCTACCATTACATAATGGAATCCTCATACATCCCAGCAATCAGAGCCTCAAAACACTACCCAAACACGCATACACCAAAATAATCACGCCCTAACTCACAGACATCACAACTTCTAAACATGGTACATAGGTCGAAGCGCAATTAGCGAGACGCAAAGAGAATTCCCTCAATATCAAATGGAGTCATGCTAGAGCATCCTCAAAATAATAACTTCACCACACCAGGTAGAATTCTTATACTAAACAGAACAAAACCAATCAAATACATTCCGCAGACTAACGACTTTGCTCACCAACAATCGCACTACAAAACCTTTCAAATAGTCAATCAAACGCGACCTTAAATCCGACCACCTCTCAATATCATAAGAAAAATAAACAAATTACCAACAAAAACCAAAGCTCAGCACTTTCCAAGTAATACTTGCCCAAATCACACAAAAAAGTCAGAGTTGGACATAAATTTCTCAGAATACATAGAAAATTAATACGGTAAGCACTTCGAATAACATCCAAATACCACTATGGGTAGGGACAGACACTAACACACGCATAGGGACTATACACCAACTTGTAATAATTTAAAAAGCCGAAAACGCAAAATATACGCTTGGGGATAACAGTCAATAAAATTACAAACTCTAGGGCACTCCACCCGAAATCTCAAACTTGATTAAACAACGAAACCTACTCATAAAATCAGCACACAAAACGATATGGGGTTAGAGTAAGCACAACTGGAATCACAAAATTAGCAAAAACTAGTCAAGAAATACATACTTCAAATATTTTCAAACCACACCATCTAACAAAACTTAAAAAACATAAAACAACAATGGATATGTGGAAATATAAATAAAATATTAAAGCAACGCAATAAAACAACCCAACTTCTACACACGAATCTTCAAAAATCTCGACTCAATCGCCTCAAATAGCAAAATAGCACATCAGCAAATACTAGCCTTTCAGAAGTCAACATTTCGTGAGAAACAAGTCAAAGGAGACAAAAATAGGAAAAAGTATAATCGAGAATCACTTAAGAAAGAGATAAAAAGGCAAACCACGGAGCTAAAATCAGATTAAAAATAACACAAGCTTAACAGAATATAAAAAACACCATAATACCCCAGAAACTCAATAGCAACCTGCGCCAGGAAAACATCGTCCAAGATACATAAGGCGCACATTAAAGGCATTAGTTAGGAAAATCTCAGCGCACTGAGCTCATTTAGTACACATATACAACAATTCTATCAAATTAAATCACATTCACTTCTTCTAGAAAAGAGCAATTATTATTATCCCAAAGTTGAAACTAGGAAGACCCCTCAAACCCATCTTCCTAATCGCATCGCCCAATTTACAACTAATCCACTTTTGTGGCAAACTTTAAAAAAGCGTCATTCTGAATAAAATAAAACCCACATCCCCAAACAAAGGTTCCAACATGTCTTCCAACAAAGCCAATCAACCACAACAGCTCCTCATAAACATTATACAACCAATAATAGACGGCTTAAATCTCAGGTCCACACAATAAAACATTACTCATACAAATAAGAGCATAAAACAGGCTTTCGACACAGTCCCAGACATAATCTAATAAACAAATAATAAAATCAAACATTCCCACTACTTTAAGGAAATGTTATCAAACTTTTTATCGGAAAGAACCACTCAAAATCAGATTATTAACAAAAAATCACTCCGGCAGTAACATTAAAAAAAGAACGTGTAAACACCTCAATGAGAAATCTTAATCTCCTACACTCTTAAAAGAAAAACCTATTTCACAGCAGAGATCTAAAAACCCCCACAAACCACAAAACTGACCCACAGAACAAACATAAACAACCTACGCTGATGACATTACCATAGCCACCACGACGCCCAGAATCTAAACATACAACATCCTTCTAACCAAACAATACCATCAAACCAAAACAGACTTGGTCATGGACAATAAGAATGTCAGCATCACGAAACAAATCCTCAATTGACATTAATCACAACAGAAAGACCGCCAAAATTGGTACTTACTAAACTGACTACCAACTCCCAAATTTCTTATAATCACATCGCTATATCCCCACCTAGACAAACATCCAAAATTCTAAGGAGTATCACTGGACACAAACACTTAACTTTTTCAAAACAACACAGAAAATAACACATCAGCAAAAAGGAAAATTAAAACTTTCCTAAGAACGCATAGCTTGGCACTGACAAAAAAAAATCAAAATATAACAAACAGAATTCAATATCATAATATAAACAATTCCATTCTCATCATTGAACTAACGCGCTTCATCACAAATATAGGTATCCCTTTTATTAGCCAAGGGAAGATGAAAAAAAACATTTCCAAACAACTTCAAAACAAAGCACCCTCAAAATTAATAACAGGATGTACACTAACAACTCCTAAACACTTACAAACATGAAACGAAGATACTAACTACCCATAGTCCAAACAGTGGACGAGGTCTAGAATGAAATGATAGACATGACCTGGGTCTTACGTGGCGTAATTTTAGCGCTAAAAAACACAGACAACAAACAAAATAAAAACACATAAAAGATAGACACCTAAATTTACGCTAAACACAGACACCACAACAGCCCTGTCACGCTACACCCTCTAACGCTACTAACACAGACTAAAGCACCTTCATCTTCCCCAGCCATATTACACAAACAAATCCTAGGTAATATCAAATCGCCCACAAAAAAAAATCATTTCATATTCAAACAAAGACACACTTAACTAACCGAGCAATATTTAAGAAATAGACAACCAAATAATATACTAAATGATCACCCACCAGAAATAGCATCTGAATTTAACTAAATTCCTTTAACCATCCAGTCATCTTTAGCCAAACTGAGATGCGGTAATCACCCAAACTTGCAATACTATAAAAACCACAAAAATAGATTCGACATCAACCAAACTACCTCAAATATCTGTACAAATTGCAACTAGGCCACGGAAATTGTATATCATCTCTTCTTAGACTGTCCATCTTTTTTCTTTTTTATACATGATACCAACACTCAACATTTTAAATGAATGAGTCACAGAAGATTTTACTCTTCATCAGCGGGATTCGAACACTGGAACTCCGCGTTGCTGAGTTAACAGTAAACCGGCGCTTTTTCCACTAAGCCATCCACGTCCCCAAAAAAGAACGCTTCACAAAGCGAAGTTTTTAAAGCAATCCGTTTTCTCATCCGCATAAATTGCTGAGACTCAAGGCCGTGGCCCATTTTAAAATGAATGAAGTCACAGAAGATTTTACTCTTCATCAGCGGGATTCGAACACTGGAACTCCGCGTTGCTGAGTTAACAGTAACCGGCGCTTTATCCACTAAGCCATCCACGTCCCCAAAAAAGAACGCTTCAAGCGAAGTTTTTAAAGCACCCGGTTTTCTCATCCCATAATTGCTGAGTACTCAAAGGCCGCCCCCATCCACGGTGGAACAGCATACGCCAAGGGATGCATGGCCGGAGGGAAGTTCGGTCTCAAGTATGCGAACTCAGGATACCAGGCGACCTCCTGTTTCAATTTAGCCTTCCCGCAGTATGAGGCTCTGCTGCGGGTGACCGTATAATTCCTCAGTTTAACTTATTCTTTTATGGATACGAAAAAACTTTTACAGGGGGGGCACCCCCTTAAGTGCGCCACTCCCAAAGGCCTCAAAGCGGCACCACACAGCCAAAGTTTCACGGCTCTATCCTCAAACCAGGGTGGGTGCAGTTCAACTGCGACGATGAGGCCACAGCAGAGTGGCTGAAACTCGTTGTTGGACAGCTGAAACCTTGGGAGGGGGCAGATCTAAGGACAGTGGAGGGGGATGAAATCCCCCGACCCATAGTACTGACTGGTCTCTTCCAGAATAGTGCAAGGGATGGGAACGATAAGATCCTAACCTTTGTAAAGGCACAGAACCTTGGCCTTAACACTGACGAGTGGAGGGTCCTGAAAAGGGAAGAAAGGGGCAATTCTGTGCACCTCGTCCTTTCTCTTGACCAGCACTCTAAAACCAAGCTAAGAGCCCAAAACCATCTGCTCAGCTATAAATTTGGTACTGTTGGACTCAGGAAGAGGAGCGGGAAACCCGAGGGGGGGAGTAGGCTCCCCACCTCTGGCGAAACGGCCTCACCTGAGGACTACACTCCGAAGGAAAAGGGGAAAACCTTGGCTCTTAAAGGAAAGGTAACACCCTCTGGTTCACAGCCAAAGAAGAAAAATCAAACTGCAGAGAGTGGGAAAGAAGGCCAAACAAAATCGGCCTTGGCAAGGGGATCAAGTCAGAACCCCAAATCCAAATCTGCATAATGGATAACAAAAACAACTTGAGCTGCCTTCAAATTAACTTGCACCACGCAAAGGCAGCAACTGATGCTCTCGTCCGGACCTTTGTATGCGAGAGGCTGCAAATAGCCCTCATACAGGAGCCATGGGTGAGAGAAGGAACAATCAAAGGAATACCAAGTGGAATGGGTAAGCTGCTCTACTGTCGGGACCATGGCGCGCCTCGTGCGGCGGTGGTCATCGGTGGTGGGGTCAATGCCCTGTCCATTCCAGAGTTCACCACAAGGGACCTAATAGCAGCCCTAGTAGAGGTGCCAACCGCGCTGGGTGTGCAAGAGGTAGTAATTGCCTCGGCATACTTTTGCGGGGACTCGAATGAAGCACCTCCGGAAGAAATTCACAGGCTTGCGCAATACTGTCAGCGGACCTGCAGGGGACTGATTTTGGGATGCGATGCAAATGCCCATCACACCCTGTGGGGCAGCAAGGACATCAACAAAGAATTGTTAACTCAATATGGTATTGATGTGGTGAATGAGGGCAGTAAGCCCACATTCATCACATCGAACAGACAAGAGGTCTTAGACCTAACCTTAATAAATGCCACTTATGGTATACAGATCTCGAACTGGTATGTGTCTGATGAAGTATCTCATTCGGACCATAGACACATCAGGTTCGAAATCATAGCTTTAGAGAAAGTAGAGGAGGAGCGGAGAATACCTAAGCTAACAAACTGGAACTTGTATAAAGAGCTCCTTAAACAGCGCGTAGAGGATATGGGGGGACTGTTTGATGTGCAGGACCTAGATGTATCCACTACCCAACTGCAATCAATTATACACAAGATTCATATGAAAATAGTTGTCCTCTGAAAAAAGAGGGATAACTAGAAGCGTCCCCTGGTGGAATCAAGAGCTAACCACTCTAAGATCTAAAACCAGGAAACTCTTCAATAAAGCTAAGCGGGATAAAAATTGGGAAGCATACAAAACTGCCCTAACCGCTTATAACAGGGAACTTAGGAAATCCAAAAGAAGATCATGGAAGACTCTATGTGAAAGCATTGAGAGCCAATCTGAAACTGCGCGTCTACATAAAGTGCTCTCAAAGAACCAATCTAATGGGCCGAGCCTTCTCTTAAAGAAAGACGGCAGTTACACAAAGAACCACATGGAAACCTTAGTGGAACTTATAAACACTCACTTTCCGCACAATGTAATAGTTGACGACGGGGAGGAAGTAGATATATGGGATGATAGGAGACCTAATAGATGGACGGAAAGTCTGTCTGGAAGAGTCTTCTCCCCTGATAGGGTAGAATGGGCAATAAATTCCTTCGGCCCATATAAATCTCCTGGAGGGGATGGCATATTCCCAGCCTTGCTTCAACAGGGAATGGAGAGTCTGCTTCCGCTGCTGGTGAGAGTATTTAGGGCAAGCTATGCCCTGGGATACATTCCCCAGCTGTGGAGGAAAGTAAGGGTGGTTTTTATCCCCAAGACGGGGAGACGGTCCA
>JABUQX010103933.1:25000-44510 GCA_015478945.1 Trachelipus rathkii
TCTCATGCCTCCCCAATTGAGAAATTTTGAGAACTCCTTTGACAATTCGGAAGTCACAGGATCCTTTAGAGAAGAGTGACCAGAGCAAGTCCAATTCTGACTCCCTCCAACGAACCAGTGATTTCCCTAGTGTTTCTCAACTAATGTTTTCTCCTCCACCTCCTTCCTCCTTTGATAATTGTATTAAAAATTGCAACGACTCACCCTCCGAGTCTAGTGATAAAGTGAAAGAAAAGTTTAATAAAAATTTAATTAATAAAGTGAAAGAAAATTCTAATTATGATTTCGATAACGTAAAAATAAATAAGCAGAATATTGCATTTTTAAAATTAGGCAATTTTAACAAAAGTGAACACACCCTAAGAGATGATAAGAATTCTCAAATGCACCCCACGTTAGGTACACTAAATATAAAGAATTTTGTTCCGGATAATACCAATATCCGAGGTTGTACCAATGTTAACATTGGTACTAACTTACTTAGCTTGCAAAACACCTTTAGTACAACACAGGTGAATGGGCTAAAACCCAATAGTGAAAATTATGTAAATAAATGTGATAACGGTGATGGCACCCACATTTATCCATCTACAAGTTTTGATAGTTGGGCTAATGACCGATTAGCCCAACACGAAAATGTTAAAAAAATTATTGGGGGAAATAATATAATTAATTTTAAGGAAAAACAGAGGGTTAACACTAATCCTAACACTTGTTCTGATACAAAAAACACAGGTGTAATAAATGATGTAGATTATGATTTTAAAGAAAAACAGAGGGTTAACACTAATCCTACCACTTGTTCTGATACAAAAAACACATGTATTTTAAATAATGTTTTTCCTACACCATCTCCTCTCCCACATTCAGTAGATAGTATTCCTACTATGCTTACCTTACCTCCGCAACCTATACCTACTCCTACCCCTATACCTAACATCCTACCTACTCCTACCAATATGCCTAATCCTATACCTAACGTCCTACCTACTCCTACCCCTATACCTAACATCCTACCTACTCCTACCAATATGCCTAATCCTATACCTAACGTCCTACCTACTCCTACCCCTATTCCTAACATCCTACCTACTCCTACCACTAGTCCTAACGCTATGTTTACTACTATAGCTACTCCTACCACTATGCCTAACGCTATGTTCGCTACCATAACTACTCCTAACACTATGCCTAACTCTATGCTAACTACTGTAACTAGGCCTAACACCTTACAAAATGCTATAACTACGCCTAACAACTTCCAAAATGTTATACCTACGCCTAACAACTTCCAAAATCCTATACCTACGCCTAACAGCTTCCAAAACGTTATACCTACGCCTAACAGTTTCCAAAATGCTTTACCTACGCCTAACAGCTTCCAAAATGCTTTACCTAGGCCTAACGGCTTCCAAAATGCTTTACCTACGCCTAACAGCTTCCAAAATGCTTTACCTACGCCTAACAATTACCAAAGTACTATACCTAACCATTTTGAAAATCCTATACCTAACCATTTTGGAACTACTATGCCTAACCATATACCTATGCCTACCCATTTCCAAAGTATTATGCCTAACCCTCAACCTATGCCTAACATTAGTAGTTATACAACTAATCCTAACAATCCTACGCCTACTGCTGACCTACTAAATCTTTTTGATCCTATTAATATGCCTAGGGAACCTATGCACCCGGTGCAGGATACAATAACTTCCGATTCTATGCTTACTGCAGATCTACTTAACTTTTTCGATCCTTATACTGTCTCTACTATACACTCTACTTCGGTGACAGACAGCATGAATTTTTCTAACCCTATGGATCCTTTAGCAACCTCTCTTGCTACAATGCATGAAAGAACTAATCCAAATAATACGATTGATTTACTAACAGCATCCGCTAAACATAGCGCACTCCTTTCGAACTTGATGCAAAAACCGGCATCCACAATTGTAACGAACGATGATAAAATTACTCCAAATTATAATATGCCCCCAACTCCGGTAACGAACTTAAACTCTGTCCATGAGATACCATTCCTCCTTACTCCTCCTCCTCCTCCTCCTCCTCCTCCTACTACTACTACTACTACTACCACTATTACTAGTCCTTCCTATCAAAGTTCTCAACCTCTACTAATTCCATCTCAAGATATTACTTTATCTTCCGCTTTTACTAATGATAGCCAAATCCTATTAAATAATGCCCACAAAGCTAATCCGCTAATAGGACCCGCGTACATTTTAAAAGCTAATATAAATTACAAAAACTACATATTAGAAGACAGAGAACTGATTTTAGATTCAGGTAGTAACAGTAGCCTCTGCCGGTACTCTTTCATTTGCGAAATGGAAGAGACATTTAACATAACCATACCATTAAAACCCACAGAAATTACACTACGTTCTATCACGGGTTCAGAATTTTACCAAATGGGTACAATTATTTTTGACTTGACTTTACACGGGGAAACCATACCAGTTAACTTTATAGTCATATGTGACAATCTTTGTGGTTTTAGTACACCTTTCTTACTAGGTACAAATTTCCTAAATAATCCAAGAATAAACTTACAAACAAAACAAAATACAATTGAAGTAACAACAAATAACCTTACTATCCCCATACCACTTACCCACCAATACCCTACCAAAAAGAAATCCCCCAGCATACATGCTAAACATACAGAGGTAAACCATACAGAGACTATGCCCCTCTACTCCGACGACATTTCTACTCCTAACAATCTTTTAATTGATACTGACGTTTCCTATAACTTATCTACTTTAGAAGACACAGAAATAGCTCCTTATTCTAAATACACTCTTTCTGTTAAAGCTTCTTCCCCCGCTCATACTTCTCCTCCTGACAATTTTATTCTGTCCACAGAGAACACTTACATCAGCAACTTTCTTTTTGCTGGTAGTGTACTAAGTTCGGCCTCCGACGGCCAAGTCCTCTTGGACATAATAAATATGAGCGCTTCTTCCCAATTCCTTCCTCAAAACACCGTCCTAACCAGGGCTAATCCTATTATAGTTCTTGACGAACCCCTCCAAACGTCCAATGTAAATTTGGCAACTTCTTCCAAAGGTTTAACTCCAACTCAGCTTAGAAATACTTTCAAAAAACTCGTCCAGGAATCTTTCAAAAATAATGAAGATTGCTGTACCACATTACAAGATCCAGATCAGTTAGAAAAGTTAATTGATCTGTTGATGACCTACAGAGATGTAATAGCCTTAGAAGATGATGAAGTCCCCATTTGTCCGTTAACTAAATTTTCCATACAACTTAAAGAAAACGCTCCAAAGGTACTGTACCGACCACAGTACCGCCTCCCCCATAAATACTTGACCCAGATAGACGATTGGGTCAAGTCCGCCCAACAAAAAGGGTACATCCGTCCAATCAGTAGTCCCCATTCGAGCCCTCTGCTCGTCATTCCAAAGAAAAACTCCTCAACTCCAAGAATTGTGGCCGATTACAGGCACATTAACGCACATACGGTGTTAGACCGCTTCCCCCTGCCTTGTATTGCTGACATCCTCTCTACGCTGGGAAAATCCAAAATTTTCAGCAGTCTCGATCTTCTCGACGCTTACCATTGTCTGGAAATCGAGGAAGAGACACAACCGCTACTAGCCTTCCGCACTCCGCGAGGTCAGTATGCACCTACAAGACTCAATTTTGGTTTGTCCAACGCACCCCCAGTGTTCGCAAGGACAATGGAAATGGTGTTGTCTCACCTCCTAGGTGACGCATGCAGAGTCTTCTTGGACGATGTCTTAATACTTGGGGAAACATTAAAAGAACATTTCGGTAACTTAGAAAAGGTTTTCCAATCTTTTAGAAAGAATAAGATGAAGATCAAACTTGCTAAATGTAAGTTTCTTCGAAACAGCCTCCTTTTTCTGGGTTTTAAAATTTCCCAAGACGGAATCTCACCTGACCCCATAAAACTCCAGACTCTTACTACATTCAAACCTCCTACTAACGTAGCAGAAACCAGATCTTTGCTTGGTTTCCTGAACTACTTTAATCACTTGATCGACTCCTACTCCGTCCTTGCCAAACCTATAACAAAATTACTACAAAAGAATGCAACATTTTTCTGGGGACCGGAGCAACAAAGAGCTTTTCTTATCTTAAAAGATAAGTTGTTACTCCAACCACAATTAAGATTCCCTGATTACTCCAAGGAATTTTATATCAACACTGATGCCTCTAACCTAGGGCTCGGTGCTGTCTTATACAATTAGACGAGAATGGCAAAGAAAAGCCATTATCCTTCATCTCCAGAGCACTAAACAAATCCGAAGCTAACTACAAAACTATCGAACAAGAAGCATTGGCCATAGTCTTTGCTTTGCAAAAGTTCAAAAATACGGTATTCGGTTATCCGCTTACAATTATCACGGATAACCAACCATTGATTCACCTCATACGTCATAAACAACTTACAGGACGTTTAGAAAGATGGAATTTATTCATAGCCCACTTTAATCCAACGATCATTTACAAACAAGGCAAACTTAATATCATTCCTGATTATTTAAGTAGAAACCCCCCTCCTTGCTCTTATTCTTTTGCACAAAATACCGTACTCCTTACTGGAACTATCCCTTTGACTAAAGACAATATTGTAAATGAACAAAAGATATGTAAACGCCTTAAAACCCTCTATGAATATGCAAAACCCATCATTTCTCATAACAAACCACTTTCCGAACAAGACACCCTTGCTGACACTTACCCCCATGTTCTAATCGATGACATTTTGCATTATGCAACACAGTCTGGACGTTTCCTTATCCAAGTACCAGACACATTAATCCACTCAGTCATAGAACACTCCCATGCCTCCTTAGCAGCGGGACACTGCGGAACGCAGAGAACCGAATTTAGAATTCGAGAACGTTACATTTTCCCCAAACTCCATACACTTACTAATGATTATTGTACTACATGTCCTTCCTGCCAAAACATTAAAGGTAATACCCCCAAAAACGCCCCCATAAAAGCATACCCCCTCCCCTATGAACCTTTTTCCAGAGTCCACCTAGACATTTTAGGACCTTTACCACAATGCAAAATTACACAATGTAAATATATCCTTTGCATGAAAGACTCTCTTACTAGGTATGTTGAACTTGTCCCCCTAAAACAACATACTACTAAAGACATTGCACAGGCTATCCTAGAGAGGATAATCTGTCGCCATTCTACTCCAGAGGTAATTATTTCCGATCGAGCACCGGAACTAACCTCCCAACTTTTTAAAGAGATATGTGCCCAATGGCGAATTAAGGCAGTTAACATAGTTGTGCGACACGCCCAGAGTAATGCATTGGTTGAAAAAGAAAATCATAAGATAAGCAATTATCTACGACACTATGTCAACACCAATCATAATGACTGGGGTCAATACATTCCATTCACACAAACTGCCATAAATTCAACCTACCATTCCGCCATCGGTACTTCCCCACACTTCCTCCTTTACACTTACAACAAACGACTTCCTTGGGACCTTCCAAACTATTCATCCCCTTTTACTTCTACACAACCACCCCGTAAGTACATAAATGATTATGTTGACGAAATAGCCGAGCGAGCCCACTTAATTAGAGACCAAGCTCGCGAACATTTACAAGCAGAAACAGAAAAACAAATCCTAAAACAACTACCTAAATCTGGTGCTATCCAAATGAAAATAGGCGATTTAGTTCACATCTTGAACGTCATAAAGCCTAAACAAACCCCCAAACTTGCCCAGAAATGGACAGGTCCTTATAGAATCCTACAGTTTGTTCCTTA
Source organism: Trachelipus rathkii (assembly GCA_015478945.1). NCBI lineage: Eukaryota > Metazoa > Arthropoda > Malacostraca > Isopoda > Trachelipodidae > Trachelipus > Trachelipus rathkii. Next base: position 30,824 of record JABUQX010103933.1, read on the forward strand.
TAACAAACTGTTACTCCAATGTCTAAATTCCTCAAAATCTTTTATTGTCCACAGGGATAATGTAAAAATATCTAAAGTTACAAATAATTTCCAACCCCTTCCCCAACAACAACCCCACGGCGACCTACATACAAAAACAAGACCTCCTCCAAAACAAATTCAACAAATTACAATACCCCAACAACCCATACGAAACATACCACATACCATATACGCTCCACCAAACACAATATTCCCAACACAAACCCAACAACGACCACAAAGTCAACCACCGACTACACCAACAACTCCTTTACACATTCCTTCCTTACACCGACTACAACGAAGACAATTATTCCCACATGAAGAAACTACATCACCAGAACAAATTTCTCCAACACCATACAGACCTCCTTTGCTACAAAGACAACAAATACCACCGGAAGAACCCACTTCCCATGAAGCATCCTCCCATGCACATATAAGATCACCTATGAAAAATTTCCAAATCTTACCTTCCCCTCCAAAATTACAACCTTTACAAAGACTTACATCACCCCCACCACCACTCCTTCCTAGATTTTCTTTAGACGAACCTCCAACCTTACCCCCTAGAGCTCCTCCTCAAGAAACAGTCCAACCACAACCCACTCCTTAAGCAGAAATATCTCCCCCACCCCTCCAGACACCAGGGTGAATGATCCATCCTACAGACCTTCCTTAACATTCCGAAATCCTGACATACCACACCCCATGCAATTACGAAACAGACAACAACCTGCCACTATTATGAGAGAACAAAGAGAATTTATTTTACCTCCTAAACAAACTTTTTCCTGCACGGTAGCAGGTCATCACCTCCCAAGACCTCCCCCACCAATTAAAAACTTTTCTTTTCTTTTCTCCCCAGGGGAACATTCACATATTTGAAAAACAGATGTGAAGCTAATACATCTTTGAAACAAACACCATCAAAGACATTATTTTTAAGAAACTATCTCCAACATTTCTAAAGAGGTAAATTAAAATTAAAACCAGAAAATTTTTAAAAGACAAAGAAACATTAATTAAAAACTTTATGTACTAGTCAAATTATAACTTAAATACCAACAACTTAATCAGCTTAATATTTTTCATTTATTTTGCAACTTAAATATCAACAGCATAATCAAATTCATTTTAATTTTTCTATTATATCTTAAATACCAACAACATAATCAGTTTAATATTTTTTATCCATTTTATAACTTAAATAGTAACAACATAATCAAGCTCAATATTTCTTTTTTCATTTATTTTATAACTTAAATACTAACAACATAATCACCCCAAAAAGAAATTTATCATAACATAACCTTTGAAAATACATTTCCAAATCTCAATTCTCACATCCATTCTACACATTAAAGCAACTCTAACTATTTATCCAAATTTAGAATCCATTGACACCTATTAAAGAACATTTTTTAAGACCGTTTCTTTTCTTTTTTTTCTCCCGAGCCGGGTCTATTTCCTAATTAGAAATTACCAATCTAATCAAAATAAAATATATATTTTAATTAGATTTTATAAAATGTTCTTTAATCGTAATTTTCATTAGGAGCTATTCCGTTGAAAATTTTCCACCCCCTCCATCAATATTCTTCTTGTTTTTGTTTTTTTTAAACGTTTTCGGATTACCAAGATTTAATATTATCACAAACTATTTATTAAATATTTATATAAGATGCATTTAAAAGTCAAAACCCGATAAAAAAAAAAAATAATAATAATTTACTAAATAACAAAAGTACATTCTAAAACTGTTTTAAAAAAAAAAAAAAAGAAGATTTTTTTTGAAAAATGCATTACAATAACAAAATTCAGATTTGGAGACACGTGGAAAACGAAGAATTTTGGGAAGTTTCGTTCATTTTATTCATTAATTTATTTTATCATATTTAACACGTAATTAACCTTAACTGTAGTCACATGTTAATATTCCAAATTTTTTTTATTACCTATTTTAATGATTTTAAACCAAAAACCTTATTAAATATAAAACATTGAAAACATGATATTGGCGTTTCTTTGTGGAATTTCGCTCAGTCTCCATAAGCATCTTTCATTCGACATCATTTTAAAATTGGAGTTAGCTTTTGAGAACAGCGGTGAAAAGATTGTTTCAGTGTGTTGTTTTAAATTTTGGAAAGTGAAAACCAATATACATATAAAATATTTTTTTTCTTGTGCCAGTGTTTTAAAATATTTTTTTTTGATTCCTTACTATAACTTACGAAGCCAATTCGTATTCTTGGTAAGATATAATTTCTTTTTCGCATGGCTTGCTTTTGGGACCTAACGATAGTGATAAGCCGGTTTAAAGTACGCTCATAGCCTACCTAAGTAATAAAAATAATAATAATTATATTAAAATTATTATTATAGAATAATTACAATAATTTTAATAAAAATAATAAATAATTTTTGAAAATCATTTTTTTAATAATAATAATAATAATAATAATAATAATAATAATAATAATAATAATAATAATATAATAATAATAATAATAATAAAATCACTATATTCTTTAAATTTATCGAGGATAGAATCAATTAGAAGCTAATTTAATAAAATATAAATAAATTTTTTGAAAATCATTTTTTAATAATAATAATAATTATAATAATAATAATAATTATATAAATAATTATAATAATAAAAAAAAAAAAAAAAAAAAAAAAAAATTATAAAAATTAAATTTTTTTCTATAATAATAATAAAAATAACTAATAAATTTTGAGAATCATTTTAATAAATAATTATAATAATAGAATAATAATTTAGATTTTTTTTTAATTTTAAAAATAATAAATAATTATATATATGATTGTAAAAATATGATTGAAATAATCGTATAGATAATTATAATAATATTAATAATTATATATATAATTATAATCATAATAATAATAAGAATAATATAATTAATAATAATTTTATAAAAAATAATTTTAATAATAATTATAATAATAATAAAAATAATTATATTAATAATTATAATAAAAATATTACAATAATAATTTCAAAAACACAATAATAATAAACCATATTATAATTATAATAATTATAATATTAATAATAATTAATTATATAAAAAAATAATAATTAATAATATAATATTCAATAATTAAAATTATAACTAATAATTATAATAATAATAATAATAAATTATATTAATATTTATAATAATAATTATAACAATAATAATGTTTTATAGTGAATATTTTTTTTTGACAAAAATAATAATAACAATAATAATTATAAAAAAATAATTATAATAATAATTTGGATTATGGTCATAGTAAAAAAAAAAAAGTATAGTACATATAATAACACTAATATTAAAAATAATAATAATTATAAGAATAATTTTAATATTAATTCTAGTAATAATAATTATTATAATTTTTTTTTAAATTTTTCACATGTCTTTTTGCATCTATACATAAGATATCACATTACCAGTCAGGAACTTAATTGTATTGCTTTCTTTCTTCTGCATTGCAGGACCTGATTAGTTGCCATGGTTAAAGCCGCATGGTTAGATTTTAATAATTTTATTGATATATTTATTTTAAGCTGCCCTGTAGACTTTATGTGCCTATTTTCATGTTAGTTTCGTTTTAACATGCATGGTAGATCTGACCCTAAGTTTATTGCATTTTTCTTTTTAAGCTGCATTTTAGTATTTAGAGCTAACTTTATCGTATTTTTTTTCGCCCACTTTTCTAATCTCTTTTCGAATTTTTTCCATTCTGAGCATGGCACGCACTACAGATACATCTCCCTTCGTATACATTATTTCTTTTGGGGATTTTAAAAACTCATTATTTATATATATATTTAATTTCTTTTTGATTTTTTTTCATGAGGAAAGGAGATTTCATGTTATAAATATTTATATAAATCTTTCCATTCCACGTCAAACTCCTTTTATTAATGTTATTTTTTTTCTACTCCTCAGCGTGGAGATGGTGGTATATTCTAGCGTTAAAATAAAATTCCGTTGCGATCCATTTGGCCTTTAATTTATAATACCTACAAAGAGGTTATAAAATATATATATATATATATATATTATATATAATATATATATATTATATATATATATAACATATTATATATATATATATATATATATATTATAATAATATAATATATATAATATATATTATATATATTATATATATTATATATATATATATATATATATACTATATATATATATACTATTATATATATATACTTTTCGGTTTCCCGTTGATATCTTTCTTAGTTATAAATAGTTTGCTAGGATTTTTTTTTATGGTTTATACATGTTTAAATTTGTATTATTTTTAATAAAAAAAATTTTTATAAAATAACATTTAAATTTTTTTTGTCATTTTTCCTACTAAATAACAGCATTTTTATAATTTGGAAGGTTAGGTTAGGCTAGCTTAGTTTCGTTATTTTAGGTTGAGGTTAGGTTCAGGCTTGTTTAGTTTGAGCTAGATCAGGCTATGTTTAGTTAGGTTAAGTTTGGTTAGGTAAGGGGAGTTGAACAAGGTCAGGCTATGTTTTAGGTTAGGTTGAGCTAGGTCAGGCTATGTTTGGTTAGGTTAGGTTGAGCTAGATCAGGCTATGTTGGGTTAGGTTAGGTTGAGCTAGGTCAGGCTATGTTTGGTTAGGTTAGTTGAGCTAGATCAGGCTATGTTTGGTTAGGTTAGGTTGAGCTAGGTCAGGCTATGTTAAGTTAGTCTGAACTAGGTCAGGTCATGTTTGGTTTGTTTAGGTTGAGCTAGTAGCTGTATTTAATCTAAGTTATGTTAACAGAAAAATGCTTTAAAAAATGCTAAATTGAAATTATTTTGAAAGAAAAACATTTTTTAATCGAAAATTATTTAAAATAAAATTTAAATTTGTATGAACGGAAAAAATAAAAGTTCATATATATATATATATATATATATATATATGTCATATATATATTTATAATATATATATAATTATATATATAATATATAATACTATATTATATATATATATATATATATATATATATATATATATATATATATATAATATATATATATATAATATATATATATATATATATATATATATATATATATATATATATATATATATATATATATATATATATATATATATTAAAGGTCACAAGGTCTCGCTACATTTTTCTTTATAAAATATTCAGTTTTAGGGAAAAGATATGATTTTCGCAATCCGTGGGAATAATAATAATAATAATAATAATAATAATAATAATAATAATAATAATAATAATAATAATAATAATAATAATAATAATAATAATAATAATAATAATAATAATAATAATGATAATAATAATAATAATAATAATAAAAGAAATGGCAACCTATTTGTTAAAATACGTTTTATGAGGACCTTTTTATCGGCACACCTTATCAACATTCCTCCCAACTCCTGTGGCTGCACATCTCAGAACACTTCATTCACCACGACACACCTGTTGATAATAAATGTAGTCATTCTTCGATAACAGTGTAGCTGTATAATATCTCTCTCTCTCTCTCTCTCTCTCTCTCTCTCTCTCTCTCTCTCTCTCCTCTCTCTCAAAATATATATATATATATATTATATATAGTTAATATATATAATATATATATATATATATATATATATATATATATATATATTAGTATTATATAATATATATATATTATATATATATATTATATAGTATATATATATATATATATGAGTTTTCTATTATATGTTCACAACATTTGAAAACAATGCTTAAATGTATTAATTAATTCGTTTGACATTACTCTTAATAGCAAAAAAATAAAAAAAAAGATATTTTTTTTTTTTTTTTTAAAAAAAAAAAAAAAAAAATATTAACGTTAATAAGATTTATAAATTTTTCTGTAGTGAAATCTAGATTACCAAAAAAGGAATAGCTGATGTAATTAAACAAGGACTGGTGTAAGAAAGCGTGAAGAAATGCAGGAAATGATTGTAAATACTCTCAAACGCCCGACTTAATAATGAGAGAGTTCGCATTGATGCAAAACTATGTAAAGGACGAGCAGTTATAATTTGTCACCGCACCGCACCGCACCCGCCATCAAAAACTCATGTTTTTCGAACTGCATCGGGACACAATTTGTGTGCACCCACCGCCGTGCGTTGGCCACCCTGATAGCTGCAACCTTGAGGGTTTTATAAAGCTAGTAAATTGTAGTTAGTATTATGGTAGGTATGTAGTAGTATAGTGATAGGATGTTATAGTGAGAGTATAGTAGTGAGTAGTAACGTAGGTAGTGGTAGTGAGTGTAGGCGGTTATAGGAGCGGTAGGCTATCAGATATTCCTGTATATAGTAGTATATATAGTATACAGTATAGTAGATGAGGGAGTGAGTATGGATAGTGGGACACATGATATAGTATATATCTAATAATAGTATAACATATTATATAATTATAATATAGTATATAACCTTATGAGTTCTACATGGACCATTTAAATTTTTTTCTAATTTTTTTTTTATTATGACTAGTATTATGATACTAGCAATTAATTAAGATGGAAACGAGAAAGTTTAAAGAAATATGAAAAAAATATTAAAATTAATCTAAATAAAGTAAGCAAAAAACGTTCATTTTGCATGATAGAAAGAAAACGAATTTTAGTGCTAAAACGTAAAAGGGCGCAAAATTACGTTCCTTATTAATTTTTTTATTCATAATATTGAATTCTGGTTGTATAAACTTAAACAATACTTTATCACTCATCCTGAACTATGAGTTTGTAGAAAAAGACTCTAACCTATATGAATCGACGAGCAGTAAAACCTTATACTAACCTAAATGGATGGACGATGCCAGTAACTTATATCTAAATACTAGATAGATCTACCTTTGCCGTAATTTTTTTTTTGTCCTACCTTTTGACGAAAATTTATCTTTCTCCTTCCCATTAGCTGCAACGTTTTACGATGCTTTAAAAAAAGTACGATTATTAAATAATTACTATTTTTCTTTATTTAAAATTTTATGCACCCATGATTTATGTCCCACTTGAAATTTATTGTTACAGTATCATATACAACATATGAAAAAAAACTAAATCCTGCCATGAAATATTTATATATATGATATACATATATAATATATAATTGAAAATATATTATATATAGATATATACTATATATATATATAAAATATCACGTCACTATAATATATGATATGATACCTATAACACCATATCAATATATATATAATCATACTACCTGTACTAGACTATATAGGGTCAGAACACTCCCGAAAGCATACATCGCATGAACCTAAAAAAACTCCTATAACAGCTACTGGAAATAAATGAAACATTTTACTTAATTAGAGACATTTTCTATCCATAGAATTTTAAAAAAAAAAAATAAAACGCTCTTAAAAATTTTAAAATAGTTTAAAAAATGTTCTCGAAAACTTGTATGATATACCGTTTTCTGACATACCGAAGAAGCTCGAGTAGACGAACCGTGAGCACACAACAAGGTGCCAAATGTTGAATCTTTTTCTTTTTTTAATTAAGAGAAAGTAATCCCACGGGCAAACAAGAACGATGGATAGAGTCGGGTTTCTCGGCCTACCAGGGGACGACGGGAGGGAGACTTCATCCCCCCTCTGTCCCTCGTCACTGCTCGAACCCCCTAAAAAGATATAAAGAAGAAAAAAAACTACATTTTTCTCCAAAAGCGTAAAATTGTTAAACACTCACTGTGGAAAACTCTTGCTGTCGTGAGAGTACATGCAGGGGATTTTCCAGGTCCAATCACATGTGTAACGCTTGCCACAATCTAACGATCTAAACTATACTAGTATTTAATGGTGTTATTATAAATATTAGAATTAAAAACTCAATTTTTTTTAAAAGTTCATCGATGAAAATGCTTGCTAAAATCAAAAATGTTATTTTTTTCCAATTGTAGCTGTCATAATTTTTTAGTTAATGCATGATGCTTCGAGCAGGCTAGGTCATATACTTGCCATATCATATATAATACGTAATACTATATAGCTATAATATACTATATATATATATAGGTACTATATATATATTATACTATATAATATAATATATATTATACTATATATATATATATATATACTATATATATATATTTTTTTAATATATATATATATAATATATATTATATATATATATACATATTAATATACTATATATAATATTATATATATATATTGTTGGCCAGCATCCCGAAAAGGCCAGGCATGTAACTAGAAAAATATATAACATCTACAGGAAAAATAATAACATTTTTGATTTCAGCAAGGAGTTAGTCCTGGAAAACTTTTAAAAAAATTATTTTATTCAATATTTATAAACTCCTTAAATTAGTCAATATCTTAGACCTGAAATAGCGCAAGCTCTGATTGAACTTGAAAGCTGCAGTAGTCTCGAGAGCAAAGTGCCGAATACCGTTGTTGTTGAGAAAAATAGTATTTTTTCTTTTTATAATCCTTTGAAGGGTTCGAGCGAGGAGGGACAGAAGAGGCGACGGAAGTCCCCGTTTCGTCCCCCGCGTAGGCCGAGAAACCCTGACTCTATCTATCGGCATTGTATTGCAGGTGGTATACAATCCAAGTCAGCAAAAAGTTATTAAATCATCTCAACATTTGCAAGGCTACTTTTCGTTTATACTACTTTAGTAGGCGGCAAAGTTGACTATTCCAAAAACAGTTACAGTTTTTCAACCAATTTTTAACAATTTTAATTTTTTAAAAGCGTCGTCTTTTTTATTATTTTTTTTAATTTCCGGGGTAAAAAATCGCATCCTGCATAAAAAAATTATATTTATTTTCGTGTACCTGTAATAGTTTTTTAGTTACATGCCTTGCCTTTTCGGGATGCGCTGAGCCCATATATATATATACTATATATCTATATATTATAGTATATATAATATATAATATACTATAATATACTACTTAATACATACTACTAAATATCATATATATATATATATATATATATATACATCATACTAATATATATATATACATATATGGTAAAACCTGTACCAAAGCACCGCATGATAACGTAAAAAGTACGTGTTGCACGGAAACAAATAACATATTTGTAATTTTGGTAAAATTTCTAGTAATGAAAACAATTTTTTAATTAAAATAAGTATAGAAATAAAAAAAACATGAAGTGTACCGATAAGCGTTTACGAAAAAATGAGCTTTGTGCGTAAGTTTATTGACGTTCCAACTCTATGAAATATAAATAACTCCAGCTGACGTCGTTCCATTTTCTACACATGACTTCTAGATACATCTTGCTATAATTTATGTCCAAATAAATATGAAGTTAATATTTTTTTGCAGCATTTTAATTTAATGTCAAGTGAAAAAAATGCGGTCAAATGGAGTAAGAGTAAATTATGTGAAAAAGACCTAAGATATAGTACTACTACGACCTGTATACAGAAAAGCCAATCTGTAGAAAAGAAGTATTGCTCCAATCCAAGAAAAATTCGTTTTTAAGCAAAGTGCATCTTAAATATAATAATATATATAAAAATAGATATAAATATTCTTCTTTTTTTAAACGATCAGTGCGTCAGCCGTCATAAGTAGTTAAAATATTAGGCTATCGACTGACACAGCAGTACAGATTTTTTTTTAATTTTTAACTCAAGAAATATACCCACTGCGCGACTATCAAACCCCCGAGCACAACAGCTCACCGCGCCAACAAAGTCGGGCCTCTACGCGGCGAGTGCGTGCGACGACGAGCAGGGCAAGTCCCCCCTCTGTCACTCCAAAACCGCGCTCAGAAACCCCTAAAAAAAATCCATTTTCCATACCAGAACATATTTCCATACGCTGATTCCCAAAGTGTTACTTAAGTTAACTTTGTCATCATTATCTCGTCACGTTTTCGACGATATTCAATGAGGTGCCTTTGGTAAGTTTAGGACCATACTACATCACTATAACATCATGCCAGAATCAATCAATCAACTACTATAACGTATTACTATAACCTACCCTTATAACAACCCACAATACACATACATAATATAATAATATATATACTATATACTAGTATACATACTCATACTTATCTATAGCTATTCATATTTATACTATAATACTACTAACGACACTATTACATGGTATACCTAATCTACTTAACCTATATATATATAGATATAATATATATATGCCAAAACTTAAAGAAGTAACCCGCATGATATCTCGAAAAAACTAAGATAGGTACAAGAAAACTGATAACAATATATGGAATCAGCGTATGAAATTTGTATGGAAATGCAAAAAAAAAATTTACTTTTATTTTATTTTTCTATTATATCTCAAAAACTACGATAGTTACAGAGAAAAACTAATAACATATATGAAATTAGCGTATAAAATTCTTTATGGGGCTCGAGCCGGCGGTGGGACAGAGGGGGGGACTTTTCCATACCCCGTAGGGGAGGGGCGGAAGAACCTCCGCGACACCCAAATACCACAAGAGCGGGAGTTCCGGAAGACCCTCCCGGAGCACGAGGCGAATCAGGGGGAAAATAGCTTCCTACCCCGTCGTCCCCCAGGAGCCCAGAGACCCCGACTCTTTGCATCTTGCGGTTTACCTGGGGTATTCTTTTAGTGTTAAAAAAAAAAATCTTTCTTAATACATATTTCATACGCTGACAATGACTTATTTATTAATGTTTCTTGTACCTATCGTAGTTTTGGAAATATAAAAAAAAAATAAAAAAAGTGAAATTTTTTTTTTGCATTTTCCATACAATTTCATACGCTGCATTTCTCAATATATGTTCATCAGTTTTCTCTGTACTATCTTTTAGCTTTCGAGATATCATAGCGTGGTAACTTCTTTAGTTTCACCTATAATATATTATATATATAATATATATTATTATATATATATATATATATATATATTAGAACTATTATATATATATATATATATATATATAGATATTATATATAATATATATATAATATATATATATATATATATATATTATAATATATATATATATATTAATATATATTTATTATAATATTTATATATATAATATATATATATTCATATATATATTACGTATAATATATATATATATATTATATATAATATAATATATAATATATTATAATATATAATAATATATATATATATATATTGGTAAAATTTTACTTTTCGGCAGCACTAATTTTTTTTAGAGTTTTTTTTCGATATTTGGGTTCGATTAAATCGAAATCGATACTTTGTTATATCGATACATAAAATCGATATTGGAATATCGATACATGTATATATATATATATTTATGATATATATAATATATATATATATATATATATATATTATATATCATATATAATATATATATATAAATAATATATATATATATAGTATATAATATATATATACTATATATATATTAAATCAAATGCTCCCAAATGTTTTAGATTATATAGAGGCGAATAGATTGTTGCGAATAAATGTCCCAAAAGTACTCCTTTTTGGGATTTATTGTTTTTTGGTATAATCACTAACGAATACCACGGGTAGTCCGCCCCCGATCAGCAGTTCGGGGTCTCCGGCCTCTAGTGGCACTACGGGGGGCACTAATCACCCCCTCGGATGGTCTCCCGGAACCCCCGCTCTCTTGGTCCTCTGGGTCCGCGGGGGTTCCTCGACCATCCCTCCGCGAGGGTAATGAAAAGTCCCCCCCTTTCGTCCCCATCGGCTCGAAGCCCCCTAAAAAGGGTTAAATACTCCATTTTAGGGGGCTCGTTGACTCACTGTCCCGTAAAAAGTAGCCTAAACTGACTTGATCCCACTATGCCGTAAAAACTAGCTCTAAACTTTTACTGCGAAAGGGACTGTTTAGTAGCGCCGAAAGACTTATATACCTATATATACTAATATACCTATTAAATATATATATATACTATATACTATATATATATATATATATATATATACTATTATATATAATCTATATTATTATTATAATAATCACTGAAAAAGTTAAACCAGTCTACAACTCTTTTTGGACTAAAATCAACGTACATTGATACTTTGCTAACTGTTACATGTTGTAACAAAATAAAACAATGCCCTAAACAAAAAAACCTACAAACTCAATCAGTTTTGGCATATCATGAAACAAATTACTTAAAATTCATTTCTAAACTTACTTCTGCAAACTCCACTTCAACATAAACGACGAATCTAAAAGTTTGAACCAATTACTGACATCCATGTTTGTTACAGTGTGACCAACTCAAAAATATGAGAAGTACAAAGATTTATTAAAAAAATAAAAATGCCATATTGATGAAAAAGCAAACAAATAAGTAAAAAGCAATAAAAGCAGATTAACAATTTTGGCACATAAATTAGCAAATAAATAATAAATAAGGAAGAAAAGCATAAAATTTTGCACTAAAGTAGCAATAAACGCACTAGATCGCATTGCAAAATGCCACCAAACTTGGCATCACTGTGTTTTGTTATTCTTATCAGATCTACATACAAATAATCGATTTACAAACTAATCGATTTAATATTACAATATCAATGTATTGTTAAACCCCATAAAATATCGACTGGACTTAGTTTTTATTTTTGTGCTGCCGAAATGTAAAATTAAGCCTATAAATATATATATATATATAATATATATATATATAATATAATTATATATATATATATATATATATATATATATATATATATATATATAATATATATATATATATATATATATATATATATATTATAAAACAATCTGCCGATATGACACCTCTGAACAATCTGTAAAACTGAGGTGGCCTATTAATGAAACAAAATAGGAATCCATAAAAGGCGTCCGCTTGTGCATTTATTTTGTTTCCACTTTAAAAAGGCCTAAATATGTCAACGACACTAGGCCCGACACAAGGTTTTAGCCTTACGTCGCGTTCCACTAATATTTCAAACAATTTAACCTATATTTTCGAAGAAAATATTTTATTCTTTTAAAATATATATTTAAAATATATAAATGGTGCAAATATAGTTAAAATTTGAGGATATTTATTTGAAACGTGGGGATCTTATTTTTCTTTCTTATTGGACGAAAAATAAATAAAGTATTTAAAAAATAGAATAATAATACAATATAGTTTAAAAGCAAAAATAATTTCCGCTACGTTAAGGCCAGCAGTACATTAGTTAATTTTTTGAATGAAACTGTTTCGAGTTTTTAAAATAGCATATGAATAAATTAAAATTAAAATATAAAGACGACTGAAAAGTTTTCATTGCTTCTAAAATTTAAAAATATTTTTTTTTTTTTTAGTCATTTCTGATTTTTTTTTTTCTCAATGAGAAGATTGCAAACGCCAGAGGTTGAAGAACATTGGGCGAATCCTGAATAAGTTTCTGGCCACATTTTAGGAATTTATAAGTAAGCTGATGAGATTTTAGAAATTATCAAAATTTAAAACTTAAAAGATTCATTTTGAAAAAAATTATTAAAAAAGTATAAAAAAAATCTACTGGAGGAAAAGGGCAAACCATTAATTTAGGACCCGCGTTCTAATTTCGGTATCCTCCT
>JABUQX010103934.1:7500-10000 GCA_015478945.1 Trachelipus rathkii
ATCGGTCGTCTCATCGGCTAAGACAGTTAAAAATTTACTTTTATTTATGTTTTGCACAATTTTACGTTGAATGAGATGCGCAAATGACTGAATTAGAGCACTTTGGACTGTGGAACTGGTATACATGGCATTTCTAGCACTAGTTTTTAAATGTTCTGAAAGAACATGGTCTCCAGCATTAGCACGATATCTTAAAAGACTCCGAAAATTGCCATCGTTTCCCACAGGCCAAAAGAGTTCGATTCGACCTGAGTCATGATGTCCACGTAACGATATATTTTGCTTACCACAGAATCGAATTGTTTCAGCAATTGGAATTAGCCGCTTTTTACTGTCTTCGGCCTCCATTTTCTTCTGACTGTCAATCTGTTTGTGGATGCTCTCGATTTTTTCTTGAACCTGTTTTTCTACAGCAAATCTCTTTTCTACCGATTTTTTGTGATATTTAGTTGCCTCGTGTTTTTTGAAAGACTCAATGGCTTTCTTTAAGTTTGAATACGATCTCGAGACAAAACACCCAATTACTGGTGTTTTCCTTTACCTTTTTCTTTTGTTTCCAAAAACAATGCACAATTTGATTAATAAACCCCAGCGTTTTTATCAGAGTAAGCTAACCACTTAATATCATCAAACCACTTTTTTTCAAAATATCTTTCCCGACCTTTGCCTTCCTGAGCAGGAAATATATTTTTTGAATCTGGTTTCCAAAGATATTTTAATATTTCCACTTTTTCCTTATTGCTAAATACCGTACCTATGAAATTGCCAATATCGTTGAGATGAACAATCCTTTCTGTATTCCTTGATAGCGCCTGACTTATAGACGCTTGGGAGGAAAAACATTACCATTAAGTACCAGTTGGGAGACTTGTTTAGCAAAAAAATAGGTAAAGGGGGGGGTGGTGGGCTAAATCTAGATACAAATAATAGCAATGGTAACTGTAATAGTGGGGAGATAAATAAAACTAATGTGGTTACAGGTTTAAATAATGATGATAGCAATAAAAATAACAGCATTTCGAGTATCAAATGTTTTTACACAAATGCTCATAGCCTTAGAAATAAAAAAGATGAGCTGATTAGTTATACCATAAATGAGAATCTAGACATTATTTGCATAACTGAGGCATGGGTTAATAAAGAATTATATGGAGACTCCTTTCAGGAATATGAAATAGATGGATATCAGCGTAGAGGAAAGAAGGGTGTGGTGTGGCGCTTTATGTTAAACGCAATATTCATTCTCTATTAATGACTGACTTAAAAATTAATCATGATATTGTATCAGTGTGGGTAGATATCCTTATAATACAATAAATCATTTAGAATAGGGGCATTTTATAGACCTCCTGGCCAGAGTCCAGAATTAGATGCTGAAATTGTGAAAGAAATTGAGACAGCATGCCACAGTAATGAAAAGGGTTTATGTCATAATGGGGTGATTGTTAATTTCCTGGCTTCATTGGGATTCTTGTCTAATATGACGCAGTAGTTCTGCATTTCATAAATGTTTGTATACTAAGATAACTTTTTTGACCCAGATGTCCAAGAACCCACAAGATAGATGCACTAATAGACTTAATATTAACTAATGATGAAAGTATGGTTGATGAGTTAGAGTTGAGGAGAATTTAGGACTTAGTGACCATAATATAATTAGAATTAATATGAATGTGATATCTGGGCCAAATTGCAAGTTAATAAGGAAAAGATCATAGAATTTCCGAATGGCGATTTTTAACCAAAATTTCGAGACAATGCTTAGTACAACTGAACTGGGATAAAGAGTTAAAGACAAACTGTTTTTTATCATGTGGGAAACATTTTAAACAAATTTAATGAATATTTCAGTCAGTATGTTATAACAGATAAAACGCCATTAGGGTGGCGAAGAGAAAACTGTTTGGTGGAATAGAGGAGATAAGAGAGAAAATTAAATGAAAAGCGCAGATGTTTAAAATATTCAGGGGGTAGTAATAGGGAAATGATTAGAAAATTATAGGAAAAATGGAAATGAACTTAGTCAATAAGAAAAGCAAAGAGAGAGGCAGAAATTATTTAGCAAGGAATAGTAATAAGGAGCTGAGGAATTTTTTTAGCTTTATAAATTTAAAAGTAAGAATAGGACAATTGGTCCAATTAAAATTGATGAAAATTTAGTGAGTTCAGATAAGGAATTGGTCAACATTTTCAATGCTTATTTTGCTTCAGTGTTTACTGAGGAAAGATTAGATAATAGTTTGGAGACTAATAGTTCTTGTATGCATGTAACAAATAGACTTACAGAATTTGAATTTGATGTAAAAGATATTAAACGTTTATTAGATCATATTGATCTAAGGTAAAGCTGCAGGCCCTGATGGGATATATGGTAGAATTCTGAAAGAGGGTAGTACCAGCATTGCAAAAGCACTGTATTTGATTTTTAAGCGATCTATAACATTTGGTGAGGTACCAGATGACTGGAAACAGCATATGTTGTGCTATTTATAAGAAAGGT
>JABUQX010103934.1:17500-20000 GCA_015478945.1 Trachelipus rathkii
ATATGATGAGGATGATATTAAAGAAACGAGGATTATGTAATCGGTATCTGAGTTACGTTAATTAAACTCTGACTCCGCCCGATTCTCCCCTGACTCCGATCGACACAGAATCTGCTCTTAAAAGATGCTGGTGTCCCTCCGAGTTTTATCCCTGATGTAAACTTTATATTAAGCTTTAATAATAAAAACGTAATTTACCTTTTAAAACTACATATAATGCTTTAAAATAAATATAATTTATTTTTCTTAAAACTATATATTAAGCTACATAAAACTACATTAAGCTATATAAAACCTAATTTACCTATTAAAACACGTGTTTTTGAAAAACAAAATACAGTAATAAGAAACCTAAAGCACTTCTTTTTAACATATTAAAACACGTTTTTAAAAAAGCAAAATACGGCAATTAAAAACCTAAAGCGAAGCGCTTTAGGTTTTTAATTGCTTCATTTTAACATAATAAAACACATGTTTTTAAAAAGCAAAATACCATAATTAAAATTTCAAAAGCATTTCTTTTTAGCATATTAAAACTCGTGTTTTTCAAAAAACTTAAAATAAGAATAGGTGCTAAGCATTTATTTTTCTTCCACTTAACTATATGGGATTATTATTTGCCTTTCAGGATTTTATTGGAGCTATACCCAAATAAATGGTCGACAGGAAAATGGGTCGATATTTGTAAGAAAAAAATATATATTTTTATTTAGAGGTTTTCTCTCACCGAAATCACATAAGACTCGTAACACCAATACGCAACCTAACCCTAGCCATGATGCACCTACCCCGTCTAAAATAACCTAACCTAAACCTAGGACTTAAACCCTCCTCCTCAACTAACTCCCTAAACCACTAAACCTAACCTTATCTAACTACCTAGACGCTGCGGGCGGGCTGACGGTAAATTTTTTGATGTCCTGTCAACTTTATTTAACCTGATCGACCATTTGAAATGTTGGCAACTTATTTATTCCAAACCCGAAGAATTATGATAAAATATACCTGAAGAAATATATTATAACATAAGAAATAAAGAGACAACAGGAAGCCGCATGGGGCCTATCGAAACTGTCCCAGTCAAATAATATTTCTCAAACACATGCCCAGGCAACATGCACAAACTATACCTACCTTAATGTTTGGCAATAAAACTACAAAAGCAAAACTATAGCTAAGGTACCAGTCAAATTAATAATTATCAAACACATGCCCATGCAACATGCATAACCTTCACCTCGCCCTAAGGTTTGGCAATAAAACAACCAAAAACAAAAACTATAGCTAAGGTTACATGCTAACCACACTACAGCTTAATGAAGTTGTCATACCGGTAGTTACAACATGCAGTTTTTACCTTAATCATTGTTAGGTTAGTTGACATTTTCTTTTATAATATAGCTTAGCGTGGTTGGTTTTTCATTTGTGCTAAAAAATGCTCAAGTTTGCGTTCGTTTCGTCAACCTTAGCGCCAAAATCGTAAAAAAATTGCTCACCAAACGTAAAATGTCCCTGATTCTGTGTAACGATAGATAAAATTGTATAAATATCCCCTACAGAATTAAAGAAATTCCTTACGTTTGATGATACTTTTTTAAAGATTTTGCGCTAAGGTTGACGAAAACGAACGAAAACTTAAGCATTTTTTTAGCACAAATGCAAAAACGAACACGGCTTTAATAAATTACATTATTCATATCATAATTATGGAGTTGGGTTAATTAATTATTATTCTTTAAAATTGGAAATTTAAATTTAAAACGACCCATTCAAAGCAATGGCAACTTTACATCTTTTCGACCTTGATAGCCTTGATAGGCCCATGTGGCTTCTGCCTCTACTGATTTAGTATTCATAATATTTTAAAGTACCTAATTTTTTGACAGGAACCCTTTGCCTGCCTAATTCATATAATTAATAATCTTGTGGATAAATAATAAACTTTAAATAAAATTATATTTTTATTAAATAAATAAAAGAAATAAAAATTTGATAATATATTTTATATAATAAATAAATAAATGAAATAAAAATAAAAACATTTTTTCTTTAATAAATAAATAAATATATTTTTATATAATAAATAAATAAAATAAAAAAATATTTATTTTTATTTAATATAAATAAATAAAATAAATATATTTAATAAATAAATAAATAGATAAAATAAAAAATATATATATTTATTTAATAAACAAATATTATTTTATTCAATAAATAAATAAATATTATTTATCATTTTAAAATAAATAAATATTTCTCTTAAATCTATAGTACAAATTCGTCTTGCGAAAGGTGTTGTTCAGTTTTCATAATTCTGTGCTGGTCGAAAATATTACAACGTCTGTTTGGAAATCGTCGATGCTATCAAATTCTCTCTTTATATTAACTCTTCTTATTTACTAGAATTTTCTGATATTATTTTGTCTTTATATTATAATATATTATATTATAATATATATAATACTTATCGATTTATATAGATATATAATAAAAACTA
>JABUQX010103934.1:25000-31483 GCA_015478945.1 Trachelipus rathkii
TTTTGTTACAATATGAGGATGTTTGAGTATTGATTCAAATCGAGCTACATTCTCCCACTGATGTTCTGTCATTGTTACGTTAGGATTTGCCATATCTTCCAGAACTGGTTTTAACTCCAAGAGTCTTTCAATCATGAGATAAGTGCTAGACCATCTTGTGACTTGATCTTTTATGGCACCCTTACCTGCTCGACGCTGAAGCACACTATCCACTTTTGGTGTTCTTACAGCAATGGCAATATTCCGTACTCTTGACACTAAATTTGCAATATGTTTTTCTTTTAAACCGTCATTAATGGCCAACTGCAATGTATGCACTGTACATCACATATGTGTGATATTTGAGATATCAGTCACTTCAATGAACAATACAACATATTCAATAAATTTAATACAGCATTCATCAATGGTGGTAGAGGGATGTAACACACAACACACAACAAAACCACAACAACAACAACACAACAAAACAAAACAACAGACCACAACACAACAAACACAACACAACAACAACAACAATGAACATGATGCTGAAGAAAAACTAACATCCAACATAACCAAAAAAACAACAACAAAACAACCACCAACAACACAAAACAACAACAACAACACTTTTCTTACAAGAAAGAACTAAATTGAAACAAAAAACGATTTCTGTTGTTTTTCTTTAATGCCAAAAATATTCCCATGAATTTTTTTTAAATTTAATTGTCTTTTTTATCATTATTTATAGCTAAAAAAATATTTCCCATAATTATACTCTGTAAATAACTGGTTTTAAAAATGACTATTAGTTGACACTAATCTTTTTTCTCTATTCTTTTCTTTTGTTTTTCTTTTTGAGTTTGTTAAGTTGGAGAGAAATTTCAAACATTGAATATGAAATTAATGCTAGTCTTAAAAAGACTTGATACATAAAAAAATAAACAGAAATAAAAACTCAAATCTATAACAAGCTACATGCCTCACCATTAAGATCATCTGATATTCATGTATATGACTAGATTATACGAACACAAAGCAATTTCAAAGATTTATAGTAGAAGAAATTAACTTTATAATAAAAACAATAAAGTGAAAAAAATCATAGCTATTTGGGTAAAAACGCAAAAAAATTAATTAAGGAGTATTTTTTTTTAAGGACAATCAATCATGTTTCAAAACACAGAAACATTTTTTCCAACTTGCTTTGTGGTTGTTAGGCTTTAGAGGACCTTGATTTTTCTGTTCTTAAATTTCAAAATGTCCCACTATTGTTAAAATAATTGTAATGTAAATTGTGTCACTAGTTGAAAGATGAAGTCTGTGGCTTAACATATATGAAAATGGCTTGTTTTTAAAATGGGGTAGTCTGTTGTTTTGTTCCACCCATGTGAAAAATTTTCTAAATATAAAATTTTTTTTATTAAACTGGAGAGAGAGAAAAAAAAAAAAAAACAGAAAAAAAAAAACGTACATGTAAAATTTGGTGTTCTAACTGTTTTTAGGGGTGCATTTGAACGGGAGGGTGATCTTTTTATGGGTAAGTACAAATGACATGAAGGCAGAAAGAACAGTATGAGCATAGTTTTATTTTGTAATAAGCGAATGCATTTCAGCCATCAAAAAATCTCTTTGAATAGTCAGGCCTAAACAAAAAAAAACTAAAACAACAAACAAAAAAAAAATAATTGCTTTTGAGTGATGAAGACAAATTCGATATACAACAATGTTTTTTATGTTTAAAAAGTGGGTGATTTAAAATGTTATAATAGAAAAAAAAAAATTCCATATGTGGTGATCTGGTGGGTTGTAGACGATCTGTAAGGAAGTTGGGGGTGGGGTGGAGTGGTGGTGAGCTTGAAGGATGTGAAATTCAATAAATAAAACGTCTTAAATTTCATTAAGTTGGTTTATTATTTTCGTAATTCTTTATTTTAAATTTCATCGAGATATTTCATTTAAGAAAAAAAAACTAATAATAACTAAATCAAATTATCTATATTATTATTATTATTATATCTATTTTATTATTATATTAGTTATATTATATATTATATTATTATTATATATATTATTATTTATTATTTTAGTGATTTATTATTATTATTATTAATTTTATTAATTATAATTTTATTATTAGATATATTATTACTTATTATTATTGTTATTATTATTTTTAATTAATTATTATCTTATATTATTATTAGTATTTTATTATTATTATATTATATATATATAATATCTATAATTATTATACTTACTATTATATATATATGAAATATAATATATATATAATATATATAAATATATATAATATATATAATATATATCTATATATAATATAATAAATCATATATATATATATTATAAATATAATATTATATTAATATATATATACTGTACCGTATATATATATATATATATTATAATATATATTATTATCATTATATTATAAGTTTATATATTATATAGATTATATATATTATACAATAAGGTCTACTCTGGGAGGGCGAACTTTTTTATGACATCCATTATAACTTTTAGACAATGGTATTTAACAGTTACAACATGCCATATTTATCATAAGTAATTACATTAAATATCGGAGCTATATAATAAATTTTAAAATTACTTTTTTTTCATGATATATTTAATTATTTATATAAAGTTTTAAAAAGTATTTTAAATTTTATATGATTAAATTTAATTTCAACACTACTTTATAAATAATACTATAAAAGAACTATAAATCAAATTCAACAGCTAATCTGGCAAATATAACGAATCATATCATTCTTACGGTAATAGTGATCGTCATGGTAGTTTCGGATTTATGGAAATATATATGGGAAATTATTCAAAACATATTTTTTAAATTATTTTAATTTTAAATGTATACTGTTAAATAAATAAAGATTGTGAACCAGATCTGTTATATATATAATACTTTTTTCTTTCTTCTTCACCTACCTTAATTTCCCAAGATTGGAAGGAAGGAGCGCTATCATCGGAAAAGAAAAGCCGTAGGAGAGTATGACAAATGTGGAAAAGAAAGCCTCCCCCTCTGTATCATTAATTAGTGAAAGCTCGTCACAGACAGAAATCCACCCTAAAGCTCATGGGACTGCGACGGACCTCACTATGGTAAATCGTCAATGTAAGGTTCTCCCTGGCCCAGGTGGGCACATAACATCCCCATCCAAACCCGGCCATTCTCTCTATCATGCACCTTTATTCTCGCTCATGCCAAATCCATTCCTCTTTCAACGTCGTTCACCGGACTCAATCACTTTCTTCGGTCTCACCAGCAGGTCGGTTCGCCAACACAACGTGACTCTCCATATCATCCGCCTTACCAACCGACTTAATCATTCATACCTTTCCAGTGACCAAACCCATTTCAACACTCATTCATTTATTCTCATTACCCCTTCTTCACACCACAACTCTCTAATAGTTCATTCCTCATTTAATATTCTCTCACACCTCATGCCCCTAAGATTGTCCTTCTGAACACATTGAGAACTTTAGATCTATAGTTTCTTATTCCTGACCAATAGTCTCACCAAATAAACACAGTAACAACTACCCTCCTGTAAGACTCTACCGCACTCAGACTTTGTCCTTTACATTCACCAACGATTTATTGACCAGCAACCTTCCTGCATTTTCACAACTTCTACTACACTCTGCATCATGCGTTCCCTCTCATCCACACATACCTAAATATTTAAGACTCCAGAACACTGTTGCTCAAGCTGTCTCAACTCATCTTCTAACATACACATCTGAGACTGTGGTCATCATCACTAACATAAGGCCTTAACTCTTATCTAGTTTACTTTCAAACCCCTCTTTTACATAAGCCAAATCTCTCTAACAATCTCCTCAAACTCTCTCAGATTCGCCACACAGAACCAAATCATCCGCATATAATATATATATATAATATATATATATATTATATATATGATATATATAATATATATATATATATATATATAGTATAATATATTATATATATATATAGTTATAATATTATATATATATATATATAATACTATTAATATATATATCATATTTATATATATATATAATAGGTAGCACACCGAAAGTTAGCGATGTATAGAAACTATGCACAGATCCATCTGAAACTAAATATCATTTATTGAATAGAGATCAGCATAATACGGCTTGTTACCCCGGCAGAAAAATTAAAAAAAAAAATAATAGCGCTTTTTTATTTAAAATTAAACATGTTTAAAAATGGTGGAAAATTTTACAGTTTCTGTTTGAAAATGAACTGCCGGTTATTCTGACATCCGGGGAGTGGGGCAGTGAGAAAAATGGATCGCGCTGACGTACTCACTCGTGGGCAAAATTGGCCCGCAAAATGTGAGAATCTTTTTTTAAATAACGAATACCCAGTGGGTAACAAGACGAGAATAAGTCGGGTTCCGCTCCACGACGGAGGGGAACTGTCGGTCCTCTCTGTCTCGTCGCTCGAACCCCTACAAAGAATATAAAAGAGAAAATAGCATTCAATATTTATTTGATTTGGCAACTTTTGCTCTCGTCAACTAATCACAGTGCATTGGCGAAAGTTCTACGAGACTATACGAGATCCGAACCAGATAAATATCGAATATAAAATAACATCACTATGCTTTTTAAGTTCTTCAAGAATTTACTCGTAAGAATTAAATATCATAGTGACTCTGAGATGCTATGAATCCCTACTATTTTGCGTGCTTGAATGTGTGTCGTCTAATCTTTCCAAATATAGTAAAATTGTAGATATTAGTATATATATATTATATATATATAAATATATATATATATATTATATATATATATCTATTTATATGATATATAAAGCGCACAGACTAAATATATATATATAGTATATATTATATTATATATTTTATAATATATAAATATCTATTTATATATATATTATAATATTATATATATTTATATATATATTATATATAAGTATTAAATAGATGGTAAGAAGAACAAACTCGAATTTATTCTTGTCTGTCCTTAAGTATTTTTGTTTAGCCTTCCGTCGGAATTTTATTCCAGCATTATAAAAATTCTCTTTTTATACGATACGACTAGCAGCTCTCCATATTCTTCCTTTCTCACACACACAACACTAACACATCTACACATACACAACTAAAACACCACACAAACACAACATTATCCACACACACATTAATATATAATATGATATATATTGTAATATTTTATTATATTTAAACATTTTAAAATTCTGAATATAAAATATTTATTATAATAAAAAAATATATATATTTATATATATTATATTATAATATTATAATATATTATATATATATGCAAGATGTCTTAAAAATTCTTATCTCATTAACGAAAGATAAGAGATATGGTACGATAACGATTTCATGTAAAGATAACACATGTTTCCATACACATTCTTGAAGCAGATCCTATCTAGTATAAACTGCAATCCGCAATCATGTATTGACTTGTCTGTAGGATGCTTTTTGTGAAACTTTTATAGAAGTGTTCCTTAATTTTATTAATGTAGGCAGTAGTGAGCTGCCAAAATTTTAGCAACCGGTTTCATTTTAGTCAAAAAAGAGCTAACAACCAATCGTTTCCCTGTTTGATTAAACAACAAAAGAATTTAAAAAAAAATGTTAGCCTGCAATAAATTTAACAAATGATTGGCAGAACAGGACAGCTCACCAACTAGTTCCATGCTATCACAAAACGTGGGTCCCCTGGGAGCATCTCCAGCTCAGACTAATCAGATATCTAATTTAGAAATCATTATGTCCCGAAGGGCAGAATTTTGCCTATCTGGATGGACGGCAAAATAAATAAAAAACTATAAACTTAACTATACTAATCTGTAAAAAGTAAAAACGCATGTGGCATCTCAGGGAGGTTGGTCAAAATCAACCTCAGATGGGCGTGAAGTGCATGGTATTGTCCACAAATGCAATTTAGTATTGGGTGCCTTCAATAAACAACAAGAAACATTCTCTTTTTATTAAATTTATTTATTAATGTGTTGATAAATTTGTCTTGAGAATAATTTTGGGTTTAGAAAATATATGCATCAATAAAATAATGACCTAATAAACAAGAAAATGAGGTAACATGAACCCAATATATAAACGTTTTTGATTTTGCATTTGTGCTTACGCCTGAATAAGATTCTAATCCAGTTCTTAGGCACAGTTTTAGGCCGAATTTCGGGCATCAATCGAATGTTTGTTTAGCATATAGTTTGATCAGCTGTTGTGATGCAGCGTGGTTTTGGATAAACAAAAATAAAAAAAATAACATGGTTGTTATTACAAAAAAATTGATCACTATTGTGATGGAGTTATCGATTGGAAGAAATTAGATTTAAGCTAATTTCATGAATGAAACATTCATGATCAAGGCGACCTACTACGCCGCTCTTGTTTGTGTTGTAACATTTTCGTAAAGCAATTTTCC
>JABUQX010103935.1:0-15000 GCA_015478945.1 Trachelipus rathkii
ATACACAATATGGAAAATTAATAAAGAAGATTTCTTTTTTCCATATATATATCCACACTTACTATATTTTTTAAAGAACAATATTTATTAGTAGATTTAGAAGATTAAAGACTAGATCTATCCATGTGCTCCATTTCTTAAAAATGAAAATTGAACAACAAATAAATAATGAACAATCAAACAATATATCTTAGTACTCTAATGAACATCTGTGATAAATAAGAACAATACAATGTTAGAATAATAATAAGAGGGTGTGGTAATGAATGGTAATAATAGATATATATATATATATATGTATATATATATATAATATATATTGTATATATATAGATACATATATATATATTAAGGGAGTATATATATATATATATATATATATGATAGGAGTATATATATATGATGATATAGATATATGATATTATTTTGTTTCAATATATTATATTGTACATATATATGATAAAATTGATATATATATGATAATATACATTATATTATTATATATTATATTATATATACATATATATATTATATATATATATATATAAGAAAAATAAATATGAAAGATATATATAAGAATATAGAAAATTATATAAAAATATATACACATATATATATAATATATATATATATATATATATATATATATATATAATATATAATATATATGAATATATATACAAGAAAACATGTATACTGTACAAGTGAGTGATATATATATATATTATGGTATAGTAGTGAGTAGAGGTAGATATATATATATATAAAGATATATATAATATTTATATACATTTAAAATATTTATATAAATTATGTTCAAAGTCATATATATATTATATATTATTATATATAAGGGTATATATATATATATATATATAGAGATATATATATAATAAGATGATATATATATGAGGAAGTATATATATATATATAAGATATGGTATGGAAGATCTAACTGAGTGGTAAACCCGATAGTTTATTATCCATACTAACATTGGCCACAAATGTTCAGGTCAGCGACGCCTTGTTCAAAGTTACGGATGATGGTGTAAAATCATGTGAGAAAGGAAGATGTGAAAGTATCTAGAACCACAGACGATATTTTGAAACCCCATATGGCTAAAAGGGGGTTTGAGGGTAGTTGCACTTTCTAGCCCTCTTCTTCTAAATTCCTGGGCAGCTATCAAATATGGCCTTCACTGCTGCATGGGATCGATAGGTCCTATTACCCAGCGTTGATGGCAGTGAGGTTACTGTGTGTGGTGAGGGTGATTGGTGGAAACCGTTCCCGGCAAAGTAAGAGGTGCGCTCTTCGTCCATTTCCGTTCGCCACACCGCAACACATTATCATGTCGGTTAACTCAGGAAGAGGTAGTGATCCATTCGTAATCGATACCTACACTGTACTGAATCAACGATGAATTGGGCAAGGTAAAGGTATTGCCACGTGTTTCCGAAGGATGTTAAGCGTACACACATGTAAGCACGCACAAACACATTAAAATTGAGTAAACTAATCGTTCGTAACCTACATGCGACGCGCGTGCTCACATCAAATTATAAACCAAGTACCTTCGACGTCCGTAACTTTGAAACGAGGTGTCTGCCGCTAAATATAGGTTATTTAACAATGTTCCTATCGTTTGCTCTATCAGCCCTCCAAGTTTGTCGCAGAGTTGAATCACTCCAATATATATATATATATATATATATATAAGAGTATATATATATAGTTAAGAAAGATATATATATATATATATAGTATATATATATATATATATATATATATATATATATTTATATATATATTATAAAGGTCACCACCAATTACTCTATGGACCCTATTCAAGGGGTGTTAAAATCAACAAAAATTCAACTAACGCATATTACGCAGATGAGCGACGCAAGCTTTAAAGTGAGGGAGATTAAATTCAGCAGGAAACACAGAAGATGGAAGAGAATTCCAGAGAACAGAGGTGACAGGAAAGAAGGAAGCACCTGGTATGAACTAGTCATTACCACATCCACACAAACTCATGCGCAGACACAGCAACCCTTGTGTTACGCGAGCGTCGCAAAGGTGGTGGTACGCGAGTTACAAGTTCCCTCGAGCATCTGCCGCTGCGGTACCTATAGAAAAGGGATAAAGCACCAACATCGCGCAGCAAAGATAAAGGGTCAAGTGAAGTGGAAAGTGCAGAACAGTTTTTGGCCTTTGACTCGACCCTATACAAAAGACGGGTGAAACCAGAGCCCCAAAGATATGAGAACAGTCCCATACAAGGGCCGATGAGGCCTTTGTATAGCTGGAGCAACTGAGAAGAGGAAACAAAGTCTTGCAGTCTAAACAGAATTCCCAGTTTCTTTGAAGCCGCCCTAGCAACCGTTGTGATGTGAGGTTTCCAAGACATTTTTTGTTAATTGTTAAGGCCTAAGGCCAAGGGTGTTTATATTGTCAACAGGAGAGACGAGAGAACCGTCGAAAGAGATAGGAAAGTTGGAAGGTGTTTTAGAGAGGGAGATTTGTAGAAGTTGAATTTTTAAAGAATTAAATTTCACAAGGTTGAGACGACCCCACCAGGAAATTCTATCCAGATCTGCAAGAATAGAATCGGAAAGATTAAGACGAGAGGCAATTCTAGAAGTAAAAGAAGGAGCAGAATTGAAATGAGTTGAAGAATGAAGGGTCGAGTCATCAACTGAGAGGATAGAGTTAGATGTGCAGGTGAGAAGATCATTAATGAGTAGGAATAAAGTAGGAGATAAGACAGAACCCCTGAGGAACACCACAATTGACAGAAAAAGAAGAAGTCGTCCCCTTCAACAACAGCCGATATTGAGCGATTTGAGAGAAAAATAGACATGAATGCATAGAGAAGGAGGAAACCCAAAGGAAGGGAGTTTAGAGAGTGCCATACCCGGTCAAATGCTTTGATATGTCAAGCGCCAATTCATCGCAAGTCTCCCCGTAGTTCCTAAGGGCGGAAAACCATAAATCAGTAAGATAGGAAAGTATATCGCCAGTAGACCTCGAGCGCCGAAAGCCGTACTGGCGATCGGAAAGAAGTGAATGAGATTCCAGATGATCTAAGAAATGAGAGTTGAGAAGGGTTTCAAATATCTTAGATAGAATACAAGTGAGAGCCATAGGACGATAGATCGGCTGAACATGCACGCTTTCGGAATTGGTTGAACTTGTGCGGTAATCCAACACTGAGGAAAGTGTCATTATTCATACTACTAATATAGTTGAACGAGGGAGGGGGGGTCAAGGGAGGAATGCCATCCGGGCCACCCGCCTTCCTAACGTTCATAGATTTTAGGAGCCCATGCACCCGATCAAATGTAATCACAGGCAAAGGCATGGGACACCTGAGAGGAGAAGGAGGAGGAAGAGGAATGCCAGAATCATCCAAGGTTGAGTTAGAGGAAAATAGGAGGCCGAAGAGATTGGCCTTTTCAGTTGGAGAATTAGCAACAGCAACAGAACTATCAGATCGAATAAGAGGAGGAAAGGCAGATTTACAGAAGTTGTTAGAGATATTTTTGGCAAGAGGCCAGAAAGATTTGTCAGTAGGAGAACCAAGGAGGTTAGCGCACTTTTGTTTGATGAAAGCCCGCTTTGCTCGTCGAAGAGTATCCCTGCAACGATTTCTAGCTGAATGAAAATTAGCAAGAGTGATTGGAGAACGATAATTTTTCCATTCCCGATACGCACTGTCTCTAGCCTGAATGGCCAGAGAACAAGCACGATCGAACCATGGATTATGAGGAGAGAAGGATTTAGTCGAAGAAGGAATGAACCTGCTCATCCCATCAACGATTACAGCTCCCACCTTATTGGCAGAAGCCGAAGCGTCACCAGAGTCAAAGCAGTCACTCCAATTATAGTTAGCGTAGAAGCAACGCAAGGCCCCCCAATCGGCCCGATCAAAGTGCCAGAAAAAACGCGTAGGGCAGGATGGAGCTGTTGGAGAGAAAGTATTAAAATTAAGAGATATAAGGTTGTGGTCAGATTTACCAATAAGAGCGAAGGTGGTGTATTTATAGAGAGAAGGGCTAGTGGTGAAACATGTAGGTCAGGTGTTAAAGAATTCGGTTGAGACGATCGACAGAACGTGTGGGTTCTTAATTAGTTGCCCAGATCGTGTTGAGAATATCAAATGACCTCGGCCTCTTCCCCCACCTGAATCAGCATAGAGGCTAATCTCAAACTATTCAGTGTTGTGTACATTGAAGTCCCCTAAATAGAGGACCTCAGTATTTGGATGAGAAGATATAACAGTCTCGTGAGAAGTAGTAAGATATTCAAAAAAGGCGTGAAAATTTGTTCTGTTTATTATTATTATATATTATTATTATTATTATTATATATATATGATATATATATTATTATTATATATATATATATATTATTATATATATATATATATTATTATGATATACATTATTATTATTAGAGATACAGGTGTATATATATATATATATATATAAACATATATATATATATTATTATATACATATTATTACATATTATTATTATTAGTTGGCTATTATTATTATTATTATTGGAAAAATATTGCATATTATTTCATAATTTTACTAAGGTTATTACATATTGAATACAGCAAATAGCATAGTTGTTACATTTATAGGCTTATGTATTGATTGATATACATCCATATAGATACATACATATATATTATATTATTACACATATATATATATAGAAAGATGAGAGATGATATATATATATATATATATATACATAAGA
Organism: Trachelipus rathkii; assembly: GCA_015478945.1. NCBI lineage: Eukaryota > Metazoa > Arthropoda > Malacostraca > Isopoda > Trachelipodidae > Trachelipus > Trachelipus rathkii. The sequence continues at coordinate 4,775 of JABUQX010103935.1, forward strand.
TACTGTGGCAAAGATAATATTAGTAGGCAGGGTAGGTGTAGCTCCTAAATCTAATATTTAGTCTTTTAATAAATACTTAAATGGTAAAGTAAACATAAATTATTAGAATTTATATGAAAGTGGAAAAGAAACAAATTTATAAAATAAATTTAAAGAAAATCAACTACTTTAGTAATAACAATTATAATAATTAAATTCATTTTGAAATTTTCCTTCCTACTCTGTTCCTAAGAGTAAATTTTAAGGCTATGGGCGTACGTAGATTTTCATATTTCATATAAAATATATAGGAAAAAGACAAGCGTCATACCTTGCTCTCGAGCGAAAAAATACGCAAATTTTCGCGAGTACGAAACTTTCGTTCACCCAGTGAAATCGTACGAAATAATTTGAAAAAAATTTTGAATCTCTCTCTCTCTCTCTCTCTCTCTCTCTCTCTCTCTCTCTCTCTCTCTCTCTCTCTCTCTCTCTCTATCTCTCTCTATCTATCTATCTATCTATCTATCTATCTATCTATCTATCTATCTATCTATCTATCTATCTATCTATCTATCTATCTATCTATCTATCTATCTATCTATCTATCTATGTACGATATTTTCACTTATGGTGGACAGAGTGAAAAGAAATGTTTACCATATATTTGCTGTGTTAAGTTTTGGAATAGAGGCAGTGAAGGTGTTGTGCTTTATTGAATTTTAATTATATGTAACATTTTTATTAATTAAGTGTTGTTTACCTTTATATAATTAAAATAATTATTTAAAAATTCTGGTAGGCCTATGTCAGGCTTTGAGTCAATCTTATGCATATAATACACATAAATAAACATATTTTTCCAATTCAAAAGGATGAAAAATTAAATTTTTTGTTCAAATAAATAAGGACGTATTGCAGTTAATTTCTTTTCTGTTATATATATATATGTTACAGCAGAGCAGTATATATATATAAGGGTATATATATATATATTATATATATATATTATATATATATTATAGTTGTTAAGGAGGTAGATGAAGAAGATATATATATATATACATATATATATATACATACATATATTATTATATATGGTGGTATATATATTCATTTATATAACTCTCTTGGCCCACCCAAGCGTAACTTCAATAAGCGCCACCGATTAGCATATGTTGTTAAGCAAAATGATATATATAAGCATATATATTATTAGTTACATATATATATACATATATATATATATTATTATTATTATTATTATTATATATATTATTATATATACATATGTATATATATATTATATATATAGAATATTATTATTATTGCATATATTAGTTATATAGATTATTAAGTTACATATACATAGTATATATATATATATATGATATATATATATATATATATATATATATATACATATATACATATTATTATTATTATTGTATATTATTATTATTATATATATATATGTATTTCAGAAAGTGTTTTAAATATATATATATATTAGAGATATATATATATATTACTATGTGATATTTATATATATTACATACATACATATTAGTTAAGAGTTGTGAATATTTTTCAGCTGGTGAGTAATTTCTTTATACATATATATTATTATTATATATATATAATATATTATTATACATATTACATACATACGAAAGTAAGTTTTTCCAACTCCCATATATACATATATACATATTAATATTACTGTCATTAACATTATTGTTGATACATATTATTATTGGGCGTATATATATTATTATATATATATATATATATTATTATTACATATATTATTATTATATTATTATTATTATTATATATATTATTAATTATTATTAGTTATTGTTGTTATTATATATATATATATATATATTATTATGATATATATATTATATATAGATATATATATATTATTACATATATATATATTATTATATTATACATATATTGATATTATATCCATATATTATGTATATGTTAAAGAGAAGATAATACCATTATATTATTATTGTATATACAATACATATGTATATATATAGTTGTTATATATATATATATATATATATATATATATATATATACATAAATCAATGTGTACTTCCTCACCCTATCTCTAAGTTGAGTTACGCAACATACACAGGAAACCTTCCAAACAGCGTGAACATGTTTAGCAGCATGATCCAATATTTGTTTGGGACCCCCATTTAAGCCTCACCCGCCGACACACGCTTTTGACCCTAGAACATCAATAGTTTTTTGCCTTAAAACGTTAGCAGCTGTACTAGTCAGTTAAAATTCAATTAAAACCATGCTTGACATTGATATCAATTCTTCCAGTATGAAATGCCCCCAAACTTCAGCGATGATGGCCATTGCACCGGAATGACTGATTATTTCCTTCGGATCTTTTGAGTTTGTGTCATGCCGTCCATCGCAACCCCATCTTTTGTTTGAAATGAAAATTTGCGATACTTATGCCTGGGAGCGAGGACGAAGATATGGTGCTAACATACTTTGACTCTTAAGGTAGATGAGTTTTGGGATTTTCATAATTTAAAAAGTTCTTGGGAAATTTCACTTTCTTGATACACAAAAACACCGAGCAATTATCTCAACTCCATACAAGCCCTGAAAATCTGATGTTGATCGGATAAGTAGAAAAAAATATATCTTCAATATTTCACTTTTCAAAAATTTATTCGTCTAAAAAGTGAAATATTAAGATATTTTTTTTCTACTTATCCGTCAACATCAAATTTCAGGGCTTGTATAGTTGGGCAAGATAGACCTTTTTTACTTAGATAATTTTTTGCTCTGGAAAGAAAATTTTTAAAAATTTCCCAAAATTTTTGAAAATTTGTTCCATGAAGAAATCCAAACTAATGCATATACAAAGAAATTATCTAAGTAAAAATGTGCCTGAAGACTACATATGCCCTGAAAAATTTCATCCACTTTGCCCAAACAGATAAAATATTGCAATTTTTCATTTCAAAATAAAAAAAAGTGGGTTTGAAATTGATGAATGCTGAGCACAAAACTTGAAAAAAATGAAAATGTAATCAGTGACTATTGTAGGTAATGGATCTATCTATGCATATTTCAAGTTTGGAAGTCATTTCGAAAAATTCTGGAAGTTGATACGAAAAATGTCAAAAACATGGGTTTTGAAAAATTGAAAATTTTGAAAAAATGACTACAGACACAGAAAAACACCGGAAAACAACGTTTTGGAGGCCAAAAAAAGCTACAATTTGGTGTTTATAGGGTCAAAATCGGCTGATAATTCCGAATTTGATGTCCATTTTCAGGTGGGGGTGAATGGCCAGAGAGCAATTACGATCGAACCATGGATTATGGGGAGAGAAAGATTTAGTCGAAGAAGGAATGAACCTGCTCATCCCATCAATTTGATATGCTCACCTTATTCGCAAGTGGGCAGAAGCATGTCACCAAAGTCAAAGCAGCCGCTCCAATTATAAGCTAGCGGGTAGCAACGTGGCCCTAACGGCCCTGGATCAAAGTGCCAGAAAAATCGCGTAGGGCAGGATGGAGCTGTTGGAGAAAAAGTATTAAAATTAAGAGATATAAGGTTGTGATCAGATTTACCAATAAGAGCGAAGGTGGTGTATTTATAGAGAGGGCTAGTGGTGAAAAATAGGTCAAGTGTGTTAAAGAATTGGTTGGGACGATCCGGAACGTGTGTGGGTTCTTTAATTAGTTGCCCAGATCGTTGAGAATACTAAATGATTCGGCCTCCTTCCCCACCTAAATCAGTATGAGAAGACCCCAACCATTCAGTGTGTTGTGTACATTGAAGTCCCCTAAATAGAGGACCTCAGTATTGATGAGAAGATATAACAGTCTCGCGAGAAGTAGAAAGATATTCAAAAAAAAGGCGTGAAAATCTGTTCTGTTATATATATATATAAGCAGGCAGCATACAGCAGCAGATATATGCAGCATATTAGTTATAGTATATATGCGCTACAGAAGAGTTGAAAGAAGGTTATTATTATTATTATTATTACATATATGATATATATATATATTATTATTATTATATTAGATATATATATATTATATTATTTATATATATATATACATATTATTAGTATTACTATCATTATCATTCTATTGGTTAATCTGTACTTAGCAAATATTGTTATATATATATATATATATATTATATATATATATATTATTGCTATATATATAATATGTTATTATTATTATATATACATATTGATATATTGATTTTGGACTTATAATTTTTAATATATCCATATACATGCATACAGCTACATATTACAGAAAGCATATATATATATATATATATGACATATGTTATATACATATATATATAGTATAGATTTATATATATATAATATATATATATATATATATATATATATATATATATATATATATATATATATATCAGGGGCGTATATATAGGGTAGGCAGGGTAGGTAGCTCCTACCCAATATTTTTTAGTTTTTTTAAAAAAATAATTTAAATGGTAAAGTAAAATAAATTATTAGAATTTTATATCAAAGTGTAAAAAAAAAACGGTAGGAGTTATAAAACTTAACGGTAGGAATTATAATAATTAAATTCATTTGGAAATTTTCCTTCCTACTCTGTTCCCAAGAATAAATGTCAAAGCTATGGGCGTACGGGTAGATCTTCATATTTCATATAAAATATATAGGAAAAAGCCAAGCGTCATACCTTAGCTGTTCGAGCGAAAAAATAAATTTCGCGAGTACGAAACTTTCGTTCACCCAGTGAAATCGTACGAAATAATTTGAAAAAAAGATTTTGAATCTCTCTCTCTCTCTCTCTCTCTCTCTCTCTCTCTCTCTCTCTCTCTCTCTCTCTCTCTCTCTCTCTCTCTCTCTCTCTCTCTCTCTCTCTCTCTCTCTCTCGTATTTATATAAATAAACAAATTGACAACGCAAAGCTAACGGTCGATTTTCTTCAGCTAAAAAGATTTTGACATTCTCTCTCTCTATCTATCTATCTATCTATCAATGTACGATATTTTCACTTATGGTGGACAGAGTGAAAAGAAATGTTTACCATATATTTGCTGTGTTAAGTTTTGGAATAGAGGCAGTGAAGGTGTTGTGCTTTATTGAATTTTAATTATATGTAACATTTTTATTAATTAAGTGTTGTTTACTTTTATATAATTAAAATAATTATTTAAAAATTCTGGTAGGCCTATGTCAGGCTTTGAGTCAATCTTATGCATATAATACACATAAATAAACATAGCTTTATTCAAAAGGACGTGAAAAATTAAATTTTTCCTTCAAATAAATAAGGACGTATTGCAGTTAAAGTGTTTTCGTTATATATATATATATATATATATATATATATATATATCAGGGATGGGGAGTCGAGAAAAAATAACTCGACTCCCGACTCCGACTCCCAGAGTCGATTTTGAAAACAACCGACTCTGACTCCCGACTCCCAGAGTCGATTTTAGAAACAATCGACTCCCGACTCCCGACTCCCGACTCCCGACTCCCGACTCCCAATGGAAAATGGAACGTGAATTTTTTCCAAAATTATGTAAAACTTTTATTTTCATCGTTATATGCTAAATAAACATTGAAAAAAAAAAAAAGAATTATGACAATAAATTTTAATAATTTAATAAAATAATAATATTTACACTTTTTAAAAAAATAGGCACTTTATATTACGAGTAGGCCTATGTACGCAAACGTAAACTTGTTGACAAAAAAAATTTACAATATTATTATAATTTAAATTAAGTGACAATAATAATAATGACACACACACACACACACACACACACACACACACACACACAATAATAATAATAATAATAATAATATTATTATTATTATTAATAATATAATAATAATAATAATAATAATAATAATAATAATAATAATAATAATAATAATAATAATAATAATAATAATAATAATAATAATATTATTATTATTATTATTATTATTATTATTATTATTATTATTATTATTATTATTATTATTATTATTATTATTATTATTATTATTATTATTATTATTATTATTATTATTAATAATAATAATAATAATAATAATAATAATAATAATAATAATAATAATAATAATAATAATAATAATAATAATAATAATAATAATAATAATAATAATGTTAATATTAATTATTAATGTTAATATTATATTATATTAATAATAATAATATTATCATCACACACAAAAAGAATAATACACACACACACACACAATAATAATAATATTTTGTATGATTTCTCAAATTACGACATTATTATTATTATTATTATTATTATTATTATTATTATTATTATTATTATTATTATTATTGTTATTATTATTGTTTTTGTTTTTGTTATTGTTTGTTATTGTCAGTGTTGCCATGTGTTATTATTATTATTATTATTATTATTATTATTATTATTATTATTATTATTATTAAAATTGATACATGATTCTTTTCTGGGGAGGCTTGAACTTCATACATATGGCAGGTGTTAGGTTATTAAGATACATACATATATGGTTATACTACATAGCAATAGTATAGCAGGCATATATAGCTATATATATATATATATATGTTATATATATATATATATATATTATATTATATATATATATATTATATGTGGTGTGTGTGTGTGTGTGTGTGAAATCCAGTTTAAAACCACAAATATCTCAATCCATATCTCAAAAATAACAGTTACCGGAAAGGAATACATTGGCTTAATGCTGGTCCAATTTTAGTGAGGAAAATGTAAAAGCTACAATAGCTACAGCGAAAGGAATACATTTTTGAATCGTGATAATTTTTTTTATAAGAATATGTAACATTAAAGATTAAAATTATTGTTACAATTATAGTAATAAGGATATTGAGAGCCTATTTAGAGACCTCTTATTGGTTACTCGTTAAAATAAATAGACTTTCATTAAATTTTGCTTTTTTAAAAATCCTAAAGAATACCCCAAGGGTGTACCGCACCGATGGCAGGAGTTGAGGTCTCTCGGCCTCTGGAACCACATGGGACCAATTCCCTCCGGGAGGCCCCGGAACCCCTGCTCTTGGTATTTGGGTGTCGTGGGTTCTCCGCCCTCACTTCTACGGGTATGGAAAATGCCCCCAGTGTTTCCGTTTGGTTTGAGCTCCTACATTGCTGTGTAATACCTTTTACAAATAATATATATAGCTCTATACTATGTCCCCTGCTCCTAAAAAAAAAAAAATAGCTTTAATATTTATTTTATTTATTTTATTTTATTTTATTTATTTTTATATTTTCCTAACCAAAATTTTACATAAAATGTATTCCTTTTTTCTGTAACTATTGTAGTTTTGAGATTTTTTTTTTTTACAGTTTCCAAACTAATTTTACCAGGATTCCAGCAATGTATTCCTTCCTGTAGCTATTGGTAGTTTTTATGATATGTAGATTGAGATATTTCGTGGTTTTTAAACTGATTTCACTATAGTGGTATATATATAATATATATATATATATATATGGTATGCTATATGTTATTATATATATATAAAAGTGTTATATATATATATATAAAGAGTAAAGATAGAGCAATGTATATATACATATGTATATATATATATATAAGAGTATATATAGAGAGAGTATATATATATATATATATATATGACAAAGTTACTTAACCCACACGGGGAACTGGAAGTCGTGGATCAAAAAATTTACAGGTAGTATCAAGTGATACATAACAGATGTTTCAGGTCGAAATGAATTTTTTTTTACCTGTTGTAGGGGCGAAATTATGTTAGGTTAGTTAGATTAGGTTAGGTTAGGTTAGGTTAATAAGGAAGAATCGTGAAAAAAAAATTCATTTCGACCCTAAAACATCTATTTATGTATCATAGAGGCTAACAGAAAATTTTTTTGATCCGAGCTCCTGTTCCGTGTGGGCGTTAAGTAATCCTACCATATATATATATATAAGATAGGGTATATATATATATAGCAGTATAGCAGCAGTTAGTATAGCAAAAGAAGATATATATTGTTATGTGTGTATATAGTTATATTATGCATATAGGCTGTTGGCTACATATATTAAGGCTGGGTTGGTTAATGTTATACTAAGGTTGTTAAGGTTATGCAGCATAAGGTTATTATGTTATTATTACTACATATATATGGTCAGCCTCTGTAGCTATCCACTAATCCATATCTCAAAAAACTACAACAGCTACTGGGAAAGGAATACATTGTTGGAATGCTGTTCAATTTAGTGTGGAAATGTATAAAATAAGAAAAATAATAGAAGTGTAATAAAACATCACAAACCTAACAATATCTGTTAGTTGAAGAATATTTAACCTTGGCAAAATTCTTGATAGGAAAATAAAAATAATAAAAAAAAATTATTAATAATTATAGTAATATGATTAGAGAGCCTATTAGAGACCTATAAGTTACTCGTTAAAATAAATAGACTTTCTATTAAATTTTGCTTCTTTTTTTTTTTTAACTAAAGAATACCCCAAGGGTAGACCGCAAAGATGCAGAGTCGGGGTCTCTCGGCCTTCCAAGGAACCACATGGGTAGGACTAATCCCCTCTGGGAGGTCTCCAGAACCCCTGCGCTCTTTATTTGGGTGTCGGGGTTCCCCGCCCCTCACCCTACGGGTATGGAAAACGTCCCCCTGTGTTCCCGTCGGCTCGAGCCCCTAAATTGCCGTGTAATATTTTACTAGTCAATATATATATATATACATACATATATACTACATAGCAGCATAATTACGTTATATGTTATGTATATATATATATAGGCGGTATATATATATATATATATATATATATATATATATATATATATATATATATAATATATACATATATAGCCAAAAAAAAATAGCCAATTTTATGTTTATTTTGTTTTTTGTTTTTTTTTTTTTACATTTTCCTAACCAAAATTTTACAAGGATTCCAAAAATGTATTTCTTTTCCCTGTAGCTTTTGTAGTTTTCGAGATATGATTTTTTTTTTTTTTTTAATGCCAACCCTGGTAATTTGCCAGATTCCAGCAATGTATTCCTTCCCGGTGAAGGTTGTGAGTTTTTGAGATATGGATTGTGGCTCTTCTAGAGGTTGGCCTATATATATATATATAGATATATGTATATATTACATACATACATATACATATATATATATATATTATTATTATTATATATATATATATATATATGCTATATATAGAGAGAGAGAGAGAGAGAGAGAGAGAAACACGAGAATAAAAAAGGAAGGGGGGCCGCAAGAGATATATATATATATATATATATATATATATATATATATATATATATATATAGTAGTTGATAAAGAAGTTACAAGTATATATATATAGCAAAGAGAGAAAGATAGATATATATAGATAGATATATATATATATATATATACAGTGAAGGTATTTAGTGGGGCCAGGGGGGCCATGGCCCCCCCGAAATTTTTTAGACACTAAAAATTTTAAGTATCATATCCGTTAATAATATAAAGTGCAGAAGTTAAATTATTTTTATATAATTCGTCGCTGAACCAATCTCGTAATTCATTAGTTAAAAACTAAACTTGAAAACCATCAGAGAAAACGCAACATTAGAATTTCAGCTGATTTTTGAAGAATGTAAGCGCATCTGAATCTGGAAATCCGAGTATTGAAATTGCAGTACTAAGAATTAACAAATTCCAAAATACAGACTCAACATTCCTACTTCCGACCCACAGACTTATTATCGCACATCCATTTTTATACCATTTTTGGATGATTTAATATCAGCATTAGGAGAGAAGTTTTTAAATTTTCCTTGCAATTTGTCATACCGAACGGGTGTAATGTGCCATATGAGAAGATAAAAGATTGTGTAATATTTTACAAGGAATATCTCGAAAGCCCAAATGAAGATTTAGTAAAAGCCGAATTGGATTTTTGGAAGTTGAAATGGCATCACAGCACAGGTATCCCAAAAACAGCAATAGATGGACTAGTTTCTTGTTCGCAGTCACAATTTCCAAATATTTACATCTTGCTGCAAATACTGGCAATTTTACCCGTGTTTAATGCTTCAGTAGAAAGAAGCTTTTCAACTTTAAGACTTCTGAAAACCTACTTGAGAAATACTATTGGAGATGAAAGACTTATTGGACTTGCCCTC
>JABUQX010103935.1:25000-52500 GCA_015478945.1 Trachelipus rathkii
TATTATTATTAGATATATATTATGTGAGTTATTACATATTATTATATATATATTATTATATTATTATTATTATTATTATTATTATTATATATTATTATAACATATATTATTATATATATATATATAGTTATTATATTATATATATATAAATATTATTATTTCATATATTATTACATATATATATTTATTATTATGATATATTATTATTATTATTATTATTATTATTACATATACACGGGGCTGCAGGCCAGGATTTCATTTAGGGGGGGCAAAGGTTGAGTGATATATTATATATATAGTATATATATATATATATATATATATATATATATATATATATATATATATATATATATATATATATATGTGTGTGTGTGTGTGTGTGTGTGTGTGTGTGTGTGTACGCAAGATTTGAAAAAAAGTTACTTCGGTTATAAAATAAATAAAATAACAGTCTACAACAGTTGTAATTAAAAAAATTTGTGTCATGAGGTGAGTAAAAATAAAAATACCTATTTGAGAAACGTAAAGTAATATTTATGGTGGTTGGCTAGTACTGAGTCCTGAGTGGTAACTAATATTAAATCTAAACAAGCATTAGACGCCTTGGATTTTCAGCGAATTTCGCAATTACATTTGTTTCCAATTCGTTCATTTTTTCACTTACTATTTTTTATGAATACTTATCCTACATAGTCCATTAAGCCTGTCTTTCTTCATTGTTTTTCTTAGCCAAGTCTTTACTCTTCGCAGAGTGCTGAAAGACCTTTCAATGGTACTGATTGAACACGGTAGCACCATTGCAATTAATAGACAGGTTTTTAATTTGAGGAAAAAAGGGGTCGGCTTCTTTAATAACTTCAGTAAGTTCCAAGTCTTTCAACTTTTGCTTATCCATTTTTTTATCCAGCCACAAGGTATACCATAAGTCAGTTTCGGTATTAATTTTATTGACATCAAGATTACAAAACTCTGAAAAACATTTTACTTTCTCACGCAAACTGCCTACGGGAACACCTAACATAAGAAACGGATGCAAATGAAAAAGATAAAATACTGGCACGTTGTTTTCTGAAAATATAGTCTCTAAAGAGGATGAAAGTGAGTCAATATAAGGCACAAGTGCAGAACGCTTCCAATATTCAGCAGAAATTTCAGCAGGATGATTTGCTTTATGTTGTTGAGATTGTACTTTTCAAGGTGGTGCAAGTTCTACTAAGAACTCAGCAGTAATAACATTGGCGGATAAGAGCAGATCAGCAATTATTTGATCAGCAGTTTTACATTGGTCTTTGACAACCTTCAAAATTCTTTGGATATGATCAGAATACTGCTTAAGGTAAATATTTTTTGTTTTAATAATGTTAACCACTGGTTCATCTAAAGCAAAATATTTGGTTATTACGGAAGAGGTAATAATGAAATTGGGTCTTGTTGCCGAACAGAATAATAGAAAAGCTGTTTTTCTTGTTTGATTGTTGACATCAACAATTTTTATCATATTTGTATGGAAAATAGCAATACTTTTATATTTTTGAGTCCAACGGGTTTCACAAAGTTTAGGCAAGTTGGGAATGTATTTTCTTTTTAGGTTTTAGTCTCTGAAAAAGTTTGTCTTTTATTGTGGCAATAGTATTTCAAATTTTCGGAATAATGTTTAGGTCATTAATGACCAAACTAAGCCGATGGCTTACACAGTGAAAATATAATCTTTTTTTCATTTTTTGAAACCTATCTTGTATCCTGCCAATGCTGCGCAGCTGTCGTACCCTTGACCAACGCATAGACTCGGCTTCAAACCTTTTCTAAAAAGAAATCAATCATTTTGGCAATGGTTCAAAAACTTCAAGAACTTCAAACCTCAGAAATTCTTCTCGAACAGTCATTTTTTTAAGATCGAAAAACCTTAATGCTATAGATAATTGTTCGTTGCCTGACAAATCCGCAGTTTCATCTGCCAATATGGAGTAGATACAAAAAATTTTTTTGCAACCGCGACAATCATGTTTTTTATGATAATTCCAAACAAATTGATCAGTTCATTTTGAATTATAGGAGACGTCCAGACGGCATTCTTCTGTTCTTGAATATGTTCTTTCAATTCCACATCACCACATTCTATTCGCAGCTTAATCAGGTCTTCAAAAATTCCCTCATGCAGATCTTTACCTCTTAAAGGTAAATCATGGGTTCCGCAGAAAATTATGGTCTTCAAAATTGCTGTAATATTTCTTTTATTTTCTGCAATTATTTTTTGATGTGTTGTCTCTGCAGCTGAATATCAACGGGTGCTTCCGTGATTGATTTAACAGCTTTGGCAGCCGCCAAATGCTATCGACATACTGAGAGTTCTAGCGGAGAATAATGTCAGAAGAAGTTAGCTGTATAAAAGCACAAAGCTAGTTGACTTTAAGCCAATATGAAAAGGAAAACACATTAAAACTTTAGAAAAATAATATAGTACGTTTATAATACGTTATTAATTAGTAATTACTACTTCATTATCTATCGATTGATGTATTTTTCAGTTTTTCTACTTAATAAACCTTAAAAACGTCGTCTGGCAAGCATATAAGGTTCATAATTCTTTTCGCTAAGATTTATGGGGGCAAGTGTCCCCGTCCCCCGCCTACGCGCCCATGTATATATATATTATTATATATATATATTATTATTATTATTATATATATATAGTATTGGTTATTATTATTATTGCTGTTATTATTATTTATATTATATATATATATATTATATTATATTATATATATATATATATATATATTATTATTATATATATATATATATATATACATATATTATTATATATATATATATATATATATATTATTATTATATATATATATATATATATATATATATCCATATTATTGAGTTATTATTACATGAAGAATAGTTATAGCTGTTATATACTTATATATATATATATATATATATATATATATATATATATATATATATATATATATATATATATATATATATATATATATAGTGAGTGTGTATCGTTAATATTGCGAAAAAAATTCAGTATGATATTCCTTGCATAAATATAAGATAATATCTGTCAATAAACATTTCACCGAAAACGCCTCGTTTCCAAGATACAAGGTGATGAAACTTATGTGGGACATATCTGATATATTCCATTGCCCGTCCAGTGCCACATCTCAACCTTTAATAATAAGCACAAATATACCGTAGCAAAGGTTACCTACCTACCTGTTATTTACTAGTTCCGTATCTCGCTTCATTTATACATATACTAGTCCGTGTCGCGTCAAGTTCTGTGTTTAAGTGTTGCTCATATTTTCAAAATGAATTACACAAATAGTGAAATGTGCGATATGCATTTTGTTTACGGTCGTACGAACAGTAATTCATTAGCAGCCATGCGTCTCTATGAAGAAATGTACCCTAATCGTGTCATCCCGCATCATACTATGTTTGCATGTCTCCATCAACGTCTTAGAGAAAGAGGAAGTTTTAGAAAACTTACTAATGGAAACGGGCGACCTCACACAGTATCAACTCCAGATGTCGAAGAACAGGTCTCCGAGAACTTGAGGACAGTCCTACAACAAGTACCAGAAAGATTGCTGCAACACTACATGTAAGTCATTCGACAGTTTTCAGGGTATTGGAAAATCAACTTAAACATCCGTTTACCAAACAAACCAACTATCATCCATCCTTTCAATATGACCAAAATATTTCAATGTACTCTAGTTTATTTTAATTTACGACTTTCTTCACACAATACAAGCCACCTTATGCGTTCATTGCTCATTTTATCAATTCTTCTTACACCTAACACACCTCGAAGATTGTCCATCTAAGCACATTGTACCTTTAGATATGTCTCTTGTTATATACCGTAATTTCACTACTATAAATTAACATAGGGTTTTGCATAAGGGTATGTTGTTGCCTAACTCACTCAAGACTTAGTTACTTTACATCCAAAAAGGATTTAACTGCACCAGCCACCTTCCTACCATTCACGAGTATTGGTGTATAAAAATTACATTTGTATATAATTTTTAATCTAAACAAATGATTAATGATTTGCAATATCATTGTGGTTCCTTTTATAATTTGTTCATTTGTTTTTATATTCCAATTATATTTCAATACTTAACTTAAATAATAAATATATAATTATTTTACGCCTGATAGGCAGCATTTATTTATCTATTATAAATTGGCCCAGCTGCTCCCATTTAAAAAAGAAGAAAAATAAAAAATTGATTCTATGATCAGCTGACAAAAATGAGTCGGTCACTGCTACTGCTGTTCCACTAACTGTTACAATTGGATAAAAACCTATTACTCCTATAATTGAAATTACTTGCTAAAACTACTACTGCTACATTTTGATCTAACTGCATCTGAGATATTGATTAAAAATTACAAAAGCTCTAACTGCTATGTACCTAGATTGTACCTAGATATTTAAGTTATTAAGCTATACCACCATCAATGCTGTTTGCAGTTTTACTATTTTATATTTAATATTTTATGTTGGCCAACAATGTATTAACTCCAATTATTGTTTTTGAGAATGAATGCCAGAAGAGGCAAGAGTCAAAACATTTGAACAAGAGGCTTACCATTGTCTGGAAGGAAGAGAGTCAAAAGGCAAGCAAGATTTAAGGCTACCAATTTATTGGGTAAGTAGATGCAGTTTATCAGGCTGTTATTTTACTTTAGCTTAGATCACTTTATTATATAAAGTATGCCTTAATAGGCAGAGTTCCTGTTAATTATTAATTAAATTTTATAAATTTAAAGGTTCATAGCCACATTTGGCCTTTGTCACAATATGGAAAGAATCACAATTTTGAGGCAACTTTTTAATCATTTCTTGTGAGTTGTGCATTATATATATAACATCAAATATTTCCAAAAATATAGATTTAGGAAGTTGGTTTTTGAAAGTACCAACTTTTAAAAGGCTCCCATTTATTTTTCAGCTGGGAGCTTGTTACTGCTGTGATAGAGCTGGGTTGGCTTGAGGCTGGAAGCATCTTTCAACATCTTTTATTTATATATTTATTCTCCTTAAAAACTAAAAATATAATAGAAAATATTCATTAATAATCATTTAAGCAAAATTAAAAGTAAAGAAGTTTTTCCTTTTTTTATTGTCTTTATATTTAAATATTTTTTATGCAGAGTAATCAAGATTCTTAATTCCTGATAATTTTTTGTATATGAAACCCTCAGTGGGATTTTCAATTATTTCAATTTATTTCTTGATTTTTTTGTATATGGCATCCTCAGCGGGATTCGATCTGCCTAACTTTCTTCTCAGATTAAAGCCTCCAAAGCCTGCTCCTGGTTATTTAATAGTAATGGTTATTTGAAAGTTGTGGTCAATATTGACAGTGTAGTAGTGGTGTAGCTAAGCTATTAAATTATATTCATCAGCATTATATCAGTGCTGCTGAAATATTCATATTTATATATTAAGATTATTAATCAATTATTTGGAGTGTTTGGTAATTGTACAGTTTTTATGGGTAATTGTGGAGTTCAGTGACACCTTCCATTTATAGGTCTACTGTCCATATTTCCATAAATAGGTTCATTCCAATTATAGGTTTTTTTTTATCCTGTATAAGGCTACTAACCTATTAATATCATACCATTTCCAGTACCATATATAGGGCACTACCAAGCAATAGGGCACTAACATACTAATTTTAAAATTCCGCCTATAGGTGATATTTGATATTTTATATATTTTAATTGAATGAAAGTTCAGTATTTTAAATTAAAATAAATTAAATTGATTTTTTTATTTGAATTTAATCAATTAAAATTTAATATTTGATTTTCATATTTAATATTTAAAATTTGACAAATTCATATTTTGATCATGGATTCATATGATCCAAGAGTTGAAATAAAATATATTAATGATATTACTGACAGCCCTTCTGAGGAGTTGGTTCTAGTAAAAAACCTTATTAATAGAAGAGGGGCTAAGAGATCTTCTTGCACAAAATTGATTAACATTGTTTATACCAAATTAGCAAGTCTCTCAGTAGAGGAGAAAAATTCATATTCTGATACTTTAAAAGATTTTAAATTAGAGCTTAAAAATTTGAATGAATTAATATCAGAGAAATTTGTACTCTGCCCAGAATATGACTTTAGAAGGCAGGAACAGATTGATATGAAAAATTCAGATTATAATGTTAATTTAGGTGTCATTATTAATACACTTGAAATCTCACATCATACACATCATAATCAAAATCAATCACCACCTACTCCAACTAATGCTCAACATATAAAATTTCCTCCAATAGATTTACCATCATTTGATAGTCAGCCAGAAAATTTAAATCAATTTATTTTTTCATTTGAGAGCATCATGAACAACCGCAGTTTTTCACAATTTGAAAAATACAGGTATTTAGTAAAGCAGGTATCTGGCCCTGCTAAGGTATATATTGAAAGTCTCAAAGTGGAGGATCAAACCTATGATGTAGCAAAAAATTTATTACTTAAGGCTTTTTCTTCCAAAATAGGGCAACAATTTTCTGTTATTGAAAAAATTGTAAAATTAAAGCTGCAGAATGTTTCTAGTATGATGGAGTGGGTCAGTGAAGTGAGAGTTTTGAAAGATCAGATGGTGAGATTAGATGTGGATGGTCAGATTTTTATGCAATATTTTGTATGGCAGGGAATATCTGATAAAATAAAAAATTCATTTATGACTGTTAATAATGATGCCAAACCAGATTTAAATTCCATATTAGATACCTCCTTTGAAGTGCTTAATAGGTTGAAAGAGTGTACAAGGGAGAATAACTCTGGTAGCTCTATAAAAAATACATCTGCAGCATCTCAGGAGAAAAAGGCTCTGAGCCTAGCAGCTGCAGTTGATTTAAAAACAAAAAATGTGTCAAGTAGACCAGCAAATTGTGTTCTGTGTCATCATATTTAAAAATTGATGGGTATGATACCCATTATATAAGCAAATGTCAAAAATTTGATAGTCCTGAAAGTAGGATAAAGAAAATTAAAGAAATTGGAGGATGCATTTTGTGCAGTTACCTAAATCATGATCAGTCTCAATGCAGATATAGGTTTAAAAATCCTTGTTATAAATGTGGTAGAAATCACTTTTCCTTTTTATGTATTAAGAATAAAAATAAAATTGGTAACAGTGCAAAATAAAAAGAATTCAACTGCATCCCATAATGTATGCAACTTCTAGTAATGTAGTTGGCTTAGAAATTATCACCATGCTCAATGAATGAGTATATGTGATTTTGGAAGATTAATACCCTTAATTAGCAAGCCTCATAGTAATTTTTATTTTGCCCACTTTTACAGCTAAAACTTATTTGGCTGAAGGTGGTGAAACTGCACATTCTAGAGTACTTTATGATTCAGCTTCAGAGTATTGTTTTGTGACCTTGTCCTTAGCAAATAAATTAAAATATAAAATTATAAATTCTGATATAAAAATAAATGTCAAAGGGTTTAATGAGGCTAAAAGCTACAAGACCAATATCATAGAATTTAACATCACTCTGGGTAAAAAAGAAGTAAAAATAGTAGCTGCAGTTATTCCAGAAATTAGGCCTAAAATTAAACTTAAAAATTCAGAAAATATTACTGAGTCCTTTAAGAAAGCCAATATAGAATTAGCTGATAAATTTTTGAATGATGAGGTGGGAAATATTGATATCATTTTGGGAGTAAATGCAATACACATTATTCCAGTACATGCTGGTACTTTGGGTACCAAAAATGAAAAATTCTTGTTTTTTTACACCTGCATAGGTATTATGCTTACTGGTGATGAGTCTGTCATTTTGAAAAATCTAAATAATCTTCATGTTGTAAAGAAATTTGTGGACAGAACTAATGAGTATTGCAAAGCCATCCCTAACCTTATAAAAAAGAAAACTCCAAAAAGTAGTAATAATAATAATAATAATAAAAAAGGTGAAGCTCATGATAGTCCTCATAATAATAATGTATTAGAGAATGGTAATGATTTCTGACTACAAGAATCTTCTATCTCTTGTAGTTACATTGCCTGTAATTTGCCTGATGATTTTAACTTTTCTAAAGCTAATAATGAGCAACTTAATATGT
Source organism: Trachelipus rathkii (assembly GCA_015478945.1). Lineage (NCBI taxonomy): Eukaryota > Metazoa > Arthropoda > Malacostraca > Isopoda > Trachelipodidae > Trachelipus > Trachelipus rathkii. The sequence continues at coordinate 33,143 of JABUQX010103935.1, forward strand.
CACTTAAAAAATTAATGAATTATGATGATTATTATGAGCCATCCTTTTCTGATGAAGATGAACAACTGGTTAAGTATATTATTAGTAATGCAAAGTGTCATGATGATGGCAGATTGATACTTCCATGTTTATGGGATAATAGAGTAATAAATTTGTTACCAAATAATTATAAATTAGCCTCCAGTATTTTAAAATCTACTTTAAAAAAGATTCAGAAAAATCCTGATAAATTTGAACAGTATAATAGCATTTTTATGGAGCAATTAGAATCAGGTATAATTGAAAAGGTTTCTATTAATAAATTAAAAAATAATAAAGAAGTTTCTTTCATGGGCCATATGGGTGTTTACAGAGAAAATGTTCAAACCACCAAATGTAGAGTAGTATTTTTAAGTAATTTATGTGAAAAAACAAATGACACTGCTCTCTCTCATAACCAAGTTTCCCTACCTGGTCCTAATCTTAACAATAAATTAGAGATAGCTTTGACACTTTTAAGGTTCAATAGATTTTTATTGGTCTATGATATTGTCAAGGCCTTCCATCAAATTTGGTTACCATATATAGATAGTTTAAAATTACATTTTCTTTGGGTTAAGGGTATAAATGATTTTTCTGAGGTGGCCTACACAAAATGAACAGACTGCCCTTTGGTATGAGGTTCTCACCAAGCTTGCTTATGGTTGTTATTATATTATATTAATTTTAAAGCATTGTAATATTCATGACCCTTTTGAAATTAAATTAAGAAATATGCTTTATAATTTGTCTTATATGGATAATCTTGTGCATTTTCATCTAAATTCTGAGAAATCTGAATAATTAAATGATTCATTTCACAAATCAATTATAGTTTTTGTCAAGCGATAGGTTCGGCTTTATATTGTGCAGCAGATTTTGGTCAAATCTTTGATGGAATTGGAATCTCGAAATTTTGGAATGGATTCTGGAGAGAACCCTTACAACAAATTTATTAGGTATTTTTGTGGTCTAAGGACCAGAGATCTTGTTTCTACAATAAACCTGTAAAATAAAACCTTAAAATTTAGAGGCCAGTACTTTTTTAAGATAAGAGACCTAATACTTTCATACTTGTGAATAGTTGCTGTTGATCCACTTGCCGAACTGGACTTAACCATTGTTAGAAATTAGAGCAAACTGTGTTTTGCATGAAGTTGCAGATTGAATAGTAGGTATCTACTTGGGATGACCCTTTTAAGTGATGACCAAGATTGAGAGAGTGGAAAAAGGCATCTTGCTATCAATTATATATATATGGCTGGTGGTTGAGCGCCTTCCATTCCTCATAAGGCGTATTTGGAATTACAGATGGTAATTATGAATTTAATGGTCTTTTAACTAGAAATATGCTAGCAACGGATTCTTTATGATGTGTGGATTTAATTTTAAAAAATCTTGATACATCATTCCCATCATTATCTAAACTGGCCAAAAATAAAGTAGTGGTATACAAAAGGTGTTGCGTAAATTACTCCAGGCCTCGTGTGTTATGAAGACATTACTGTTGTCAAGTATGAGATGCCATATCGGAGTGGTGTTTGTGGATAGTTTATAATTCTCTAATTAAACAAAGCGGCAATTTTGTCCCCATAAATATTAAAAATGTTACATGCCACCTTAAGCTGGCTGGCAGCTAAAGTTAACAAGACCAGCAAGATAGAGAAAAAGGGTACTCGCCCAGACATAATTTAATAATAAATTAAATAATATTATGAGGCTATGTGAAAGTCATAATGTTATTTTTCATCATATTAAGGGTCCAAATAACCCTGCAGACATGGTTACTAGATGTGTCTCTCACAAAGTGTTACAGAAAACAAATTATTTTACAGGTCCAACTGAAGATGAATGTGTTGACACTTTCTCTTTTGAAGTTCCCTTTAATATTCATTTTAACTTTCAGATTAATAGTATTTCCTCTTCCTCTTATCAGTGGGAACCAGTAATAGCATTAAATAAGTTTTCTTCTATTGGGAAATTTTGCAGGGTGACTCACTATATTAGGAAATATATATTTACATTAAAACTTAGAGTAAAATCAAAAATCCCTTCTCTCTTCCCTTCTATGAATATGAGTTGTAATTATAAGGATAGTTGTTCATTGGTTTATAAAGGAGCCCAAAAAACTAACTTTTCAGATACATATGATTATTTATTGAATCCTCTTGCTGTAAAATCAACTAATTTGGCTAATCAATTAAATTTGTTTTTAGATTCTGATGGCTTAATTAGAGTTAAATCTAAATTTGGTAAATTAAAAAGTAATTATAATGAAAAATTTCCTATATTATTGTCCAAAGATTGTCCCTTTACAAACACTCTCATTTTTGAAACTCATATTAAAGCCAAGCATGCAGGAGTCTATATTAAAGCTAAGCATGCAGGAGTCTATAAATTGCTTGCACTTCTTAAAAAGGAGTTTTACATACCATCTGCATATGTCACTGTAAAGAAATGTCTTAAAACTTGCCTTGTTTGCAAAAAACTATATGGTAGGACAATAAAAATAAATCAGAATGACTATACAGAATTTAGAATATCTCCTAAGGAAATTCCCTTTAGGGAGATTGCCTTAGACCATATTGGTCCATTTACTGTAAAAAGTAATGATATTAATGTTAAGGTGTACATACTTATTATAACATGCATGTGGAGTAGGGCTGTAAATTTGTTGTTATGTAAGCATATTGATTCAGAATCCTTCATTAATGCCTTTCAAATGCATGTCTATGAGTATGGATATCCTAAAAAGATATTAAGTGATGCTGGCTCACCAATAGTTTCATCCTTCAAAGTAATTAAATCATTTTTGAATGATGTATAGGTAAAGAATTTTTTAAAGGAAAAAGATATTGAAAGTTTGGACTTTTCCACCTATCCACCCCATTCCAGTTTTTTAGGTTCAGTTGTAGAATCTCTTGTAAAACAAGTTAAAAATATGGTGTACAGCAGTATTTCTAAAAATATATTAAAGTATGAGCAATTTCACTTGTTAATGAAAGAAGTGCATATGTTAATTAACAAAAGACCTTTGGCTTTTAAACCACTTCTAAATGATCAAAATATTGATCCATCAATACCCTTTGTAATTACCCCTGAAATATTAATTAAAGGGTATGAACCTCCTAATGTGGTAATTGCTCCCCATTTGCATACCTCTGAAGCTAATGAGGAAGAGGATCCAGATTGGATCCCAAATAATGAAAAGCAGGATGAAATAAAGCTGTATAAAATGTATAAAAAGTTTCAGAAGGTGAAAAATAAATTACATGCTCTGTATCATACTGAATTTTTAACTAATCTAAGAGAATTTAGTACTAACAAACCAGACAGGTATAGAGCCAAAATGCATATTAAATTAGAGGTTAATGACATTGTTGCTATCAAGCAACAATATACCAAACCATATTTTTTTCCAATGGGGATAGTAACTGACACAAAGGAATAACCACTCTTGGAGAGGTAAGTAGAGGTATCCTGTTAAGTCAAAGGAATAGGGAAATAATTAAAGACATTTAAATAATTTAATTCTCAACAAAAAAGAGTAATAATTAAAAGAATTAATTTTTTCAATTATTTAAAAAAAAAAAAAAAAAAAAAAAAAATTCAATTCAATTTCATTTAATTAAAAGCTATCAGGCTATGCTGATAAAATAATAAAAATAGTAAGAGTTAGTTTTTTTTTAAAAAAAAAAAAAAAAAAAAAAAATTGTTTTCATTTTTTTTTGACATGTTTAAATTATCAATTCATATTTCTCTTTTGATAATTTAACGCCCCTTCCCAATGTATAAAAAATAATATTTCTATATAATTTTTTAATCTAAATATAACTGGGAAGGTGATTAATGACTTGTGCATTGTTATTGTGATTCTGTTTAATAAAAAAATATAAATCACTTAATTGCTTATCATTTATTTTTTTTCTCATGTCATTACTTAATTTAAAAAATAATAAATAATTAATTTATTTTTATTATGCCTGATAAGCAGCATTTATTTGCTTATTATAAATTAACCCAGCTGATTGCTGATCCAACTTTTAAAAAAGAAGAAAAAATAAAAAAAATGATTCTATGAATAAGCTGACCAAGTAAAGTCGGTCACTTCTATTTCCTATATTTGAGCTAATTACTGTCACACTCCTACAGCTTAGATATTAATTGAAATTACTTGCTAAAACTACTACTGCTACATTTTTGATCTAACTGCATCTGAGATATTGATTAAAAATTACAAAAGCTCTAACTGCTATGTACCTAGATTGTAACTAGATATTTAAGTTATTAAGCTATACCACCATCAATGCTGTTTGCAGTTTTACTATTTTATATTTAATATTTTATGTTGGCCAACAATGTATTAACTCCAATGATTGTTTTTGAGAATGAATGCCAGAAGAGGCAAGAGTCAAAACATTTGAACAAGAGGCTTACCATTGTCTGGAAGGAAGAGAGTCAAAAAGGCAAGCAAGAAATCTAAGGGATACTAATTTATTTGGGTAAGTAGTATGCAGTTATCAAGGCTGTAATTTTACTTTGGCTTAGATCAACTTTGATTTATATCAAAAGTATGCCTTATAGTGCAGGTTTCCTGTTAATTATTAAATTAAATTTTATAAATTTAAAGCGTTCATCAAGCCACAATTTGGCCTTGTCACCAATATGGAAAGATAATCACAATTTTAGGCCAAACTTTTAATCCCATTTCTTGTAAGTTGTGCATTATATATATAACATCAAATATTTCCAAAAATATAGATTTAGGAAAGTTGGTTTTTTGAAAGTACCAACTTTTAAAAGGCTCCCATTTATTTTTTCAGCTGGGAGCTTGTTACTGCTGTGATAGAGCTGGGTTGGCTTGAGGCTGGAAGCATCCTTCAACATCTTTTATTTATATATTTATTCTCCTTAAAAACTAAAAATATAATAGAAAATATTCATTAATAATCATTTAAGCAAAATTAAAAGTAAAGAAGTTTTTCCTTTTTTTTATTGTCTTTATATTTAAATATTTTTTATGCAGAGTAATCAAGATTCTTAATTCCTGATAATTTTTTGTATATGAAACCCTCAGTAGGATTTTCAATTATTCCATTTTCAATTTCAATTTCTTGATTTTTTTGTATACAGGATACCAGGCGACCTCCTGTTCCAATTTAGCCTTCCGCAGCATGAGGCTCTGCTGCGGGTAACCGTATAATTCCTCAGTATACATAGCTTTTATGGATAGGAATAAACTTTTACAGGGGGGGAACCCCCTTAATTAAGTGTGCCACTCCCAAAGGCCTCAAGGCCTTCTTTGGATTCCCCCGAAACCTCAACTGAAAAGGGGCTTACAGTCCTTGTCAGGGGGGTGGAAGAGGAATTCAATATTTCTGCTGCAACCCCGTTGGGGAATACAGCATCTAATATTGAGGAGTTTATTCAAAAGCTCCAACTAATAATGCCGCGCCTTTCATGCGTGGCCAAAAGGAGATACAGGTGGCTGGTGAAGAACGGGCAAGATCCTTCAGAGGCCCGCAAACTAGCTCTCGTGCATATTGGACCACCGCCTGTGAAAAAAAGAGCGCGCCTTAGTGGTTTTACGCCAGGGGAGGTGCCAAAGACACCTAGGACTGGAAGTGGTGGTGGGAGCGCAAGCACCCATGCTACCTCAAGTCCCACCTTAAATACAATTAGAATAGGAATAGTCTCTAAAGACTATCCACAAGAAATCTTGACAATGGAGCAACTTAAAGCCATACAAGAAAGAGTCCTGGGCAGGATCATGGAACTGGTATGCGGCACCACTCAGCCAAAGTTTCCACGGTTCTATCCTCAAACCCAGGGTGCATGGGCGTAGGCAGGGGGTGCAGGGGGGGGGCACTTGCCCCCACCGCTAAAATCTTGGCGAAATAAAAAAAATGAACCTTATATGTTACAGATGACGTTTTAAGGTTTTTATTAGTAGAAAAACATGGAAAAAAAGAATACAGTCGAATCGATAGAGGTATATAATGAAGGAGTAATTACTAAATACTAATGTATTATAAACATACATTTTTCCTATAGTTTTAATAATGTTTCGTTTTCGATGATTTGGCTTGAAGTCAACTATGTTGTGGTGTTTTTTATACAGTTATGCTTCTCCGCTAGAACTCTCAGTAAGTCGATAGCATTTGGCGGCCGCAAAGCTGCTATACTATACTATTATACTATATATATATATATAATCTGTGAGTGATATATTATATATATATATTATAATAATATTATATATGATGATATTATAATATATCTATACAATAGGTGGCATTAACTCGCGTTACCAAGCGTTAAATCCGTTAATTCAATCTCGTTAAATTTTTTCGTTAACTTTTAACGTTTCGTTAATTTTCGACAATAACGGTCAAATTAACAAGGGAAGTTAAATTTTCCACCGCTAACTATCGTTAACTCGTTACGTTTAATTACGATTTATAAAATCTTTTCTATCAGATTTAAATTGTATTGAGATTCGATTTTGATAAGAGATAAACTTTTTTTTTTCTTCAAATGTCCTATGGCTCAAAATGTGTTTATATTTAGTCGGTTATTACCAGTTTAGTAAAGTTTAACACAGGGTTGGAAAAGAGCCGGAGTTTTGAGGAAATGTGCATTACCTGATGCTGACACCTTACCCATGCGTTCACTATATACTCTTTATGTCTTAATACTGCACTTTCCCTCAGTGTATTTGGATAGCCGCAACATTAGTCCAACTGCTATTCCGGTAAAAAAAAGGAAGCCGGTCTGATGCCTTCTAACTATCCTGCCCATAGCTCTCAACTTTGTAATTATATAATAAGATCTTTGAAAACTCCTTCTCACTCTTCCCACTTCTTAAAAGACCAATCTGAATCTCTTCTCGTTACTTTCCGAACGCTAGTACGGTGGAACGGAGGGCTTTTGCGTGTATTCAAGATTGCTCTACTGGCGATATACTTTCGCTTAAATTTTAACGCGATTTATGGTTTTCCGGCTCTTAGGGAACTACTGGCAACATGCGTAGTGGCGCTTGAACATATCCAAACAATAAGAGCGATCTATTTGACCGGGTAATGGACGCAATCATTGGCTGTTCTCCCAAGCTCCCTTCCTTTCCTCCTTCCTTTGCTTACTTATATCTAGCTTTATTTCAAGTCGCTAAACATCGGCTATGGTTGATGGAGCTTAACTTCTTCTTCCTTTTTCTGTCATAGTGGAGTTCCTCAGGGTTTCGTCTCATCTCCCACTTTTATTCCTACTTTTCATTTAATGATCTTCTCACCTGCAACATACTAACTCTTCGCACTCACAATGCCTCGAAGAATCGACGCCTCACCTCTCAACCTCCATTTCAATTCTGCTCCCATCTGTTTACGTTCTATGGAAATTGCCTCTTCCGTCTTATTATCTTTCCGATTCTATTCTCGCTGCTAGATAGATTTGGCGGGTGGGTCGTCTCAAACCGTTGTTGAAATTCAAATTCTTAAAAACTCCAACTCTAACAATAATCTCCCTCTCTAAATATCTCATTCTATAACTTTCCTATCTCTTTTTGACGGTTCTTTTCGTCTCTCGACTTTTGACAATATATACAGTCCTTGGCTTAAACATAACAAAAATGCGTCTGGTAACCTCAACATCACAACGGTTCTGGGAGCTAAAAGAAAACTCGGAGTTTCTGTTAGACTGCAGATACCTTATTTTTATTCTCCAGTTACTCCAGCTATACAAGGGTCTATCCTCGGCCTTGTAAGGAGTACTGTTCTCATATCTGGGCTCTGTTAAGCCGCGCTTTTGGACAAGGTCGATCATAAGCTCAAAAGGCTTATAAACTGTTATGTACTTTCCAGTTCACTTGAATCCTTCTATGCCTGCGGCGCGATGTTGGTAGCTTTATCGTCTCTTCCCATTGGCGTTAAATGAACGCCCATCCAGGCAAGTCACACGCGGTGCGGGGGGGGTGCGCAGGCAAGCCGAGGGGCGCACAGGGCGGGCAAGAAGGAATGAGCACTTTTTTCAGAAATGAAAACTCTCATAATTGAAAGCTCTCATTCTCTCTCTCCGTCTCTGGCTCTCTTGCTCAGATCTCCTCCTCTCTACTTCTCAAGTCTCTCTCTCCTTCGTCTCATCAATCTCAATCCTCTCTTCTCTTCGTCTCTCTCAATTTCATTTATACCGTTAAAACCACTTATCCTAACTTCACAAAGATCTCATGAAAGTAGTTGAACGCGACAGATTAAAAGACAATGTCTTACTTTTCATTTCATTTTTATTGCTGTGTTTCAATAAGAAAAGTTTTTGGAAATAGTATTAAAACATCACTTTCTAAAACTACTCCAAAAGATCAGACTAACACCCTGATGAAGCTTTCCAAACTCTTTTAGAAAGCGTGTGTCACCAAAACTAAAACCAGTTTGCGAAGAGAGTTTTGCAAAGCTAGTGAAGAGCCCAGGGAAATTGCAAGAAGCTGGAAATTGAGACTGTCATTGCCTTACTAAAACGCAATAAGCAAAGTGACAAGCTTCTTTGATGAGCTTTCTATAGATGTTGACTTCATTGATTCCTTTGCACATTTCAGGTGAATGGTTTTTTTACAGAGCCATTGATATACTAATAGGCCAAGTGAATCGGAAGTACCAGAGTATGAGGAAGGCGAAAACAAGATGTTTTGCCTTTTGAGCCTTACAGCCGCTTACAGAACAAACCAGATAAAAAAGCCATCATAGGAGTCGTGCGACAAGTTTTAAACAAAAAAATCTGAAGCCGACGTGGACCAAGTTCTTAGTTACGGAAATTGTCTGCTTCAGGAATGTTGTGGCAAGTGAAATAAAGAAATGAAAACACAAATGACAAACACCTAATACAAGTGAAAGATATTGTTGATGTGAAAATAATCGTTGTATTGTAGTAATTCCCAGACGTGTGTAAAGCTTTTATAATGTTTCTGATACTCCCAGTAACTTCCATCATCTCTGAGAGATTCTTTTTTCAAAAATTAAAAACTAATAAAAAGTTATTTGAGAAGTGCCATGACGACTGTTAGGTTAAGTGAATTGGCTGTACTTAGCATAGAGTATGATCGGCTCGCGCACTAGACTTGGAGAAATTAGTGCGAAAATTTTGTGATGCAAAGAGACGAATGGGATTAATGAGCATTTAGAAGACAATTAATGTCAAGTTAAAAAATGTTAATGACACAAAGTTGTTAATTGTTTTATTTGTAACGTTTTTTGCTTTACTTACGCAATAACAGTAAATGTGAAAGTTGTTTTAAAAACTGCACATCTCTTTTATATATTAATATATAATATATATATATATAATATATAATATTATATATATATATAATATATATACTATATATAGTATATATATATATAGTTATATATATATATAATATATATATATATATATATATATAATAGTAATATATAACTTTTTTTTCATTGTAATACACTCTGGTTCTTTCGTGTAATGCTAATCTGTGATTTTTCTTGATATATACAAGAAAACGTTTTTTTGTCATTCTCAAGTTCGCAAAAATCTTCTATCCACCCAGTCCATACTAAAGTGAGTGCGCACAAAATAAGTCGCGGGGGGGCGTAACTGACCTAGTTACGCCACTGCTCTCTTCTATAGGTATCGCATGCGGCAGGTTGTTCGAGGAACTTACCACCTCGCCGCGTACCACCACCTTTAGACGCCCTCGTAGCACAAGGGTGCTGTATCTGCGCACGTGTTTTGTGTAGATATTGGTAACCCCAGGCTAGTTTGCTGCGGTGTTTCCATTTTCCTTCACAACCACTGTTCTAAGTGGAACTCATCTTCATCTTTTGTGTTTCCCTGCTTGAATTTAATCTCCCTCACTTTAAAGCCTGCGTTATGTTCATCTGCGTAATTTTGAGCTAGCGGAATGAAATTTTGGTGGTGGCAACCACCCTGGCCTTGATATGGCTCTGCCGCGTGAGTGGTGATGATAACTTTAAAAAAAAGAAAAAAAAATTGAAGAAGGTTTACGTTAACGATTACGTTAACTTCCGCTACATTCTTTACAGATAAACGCTTTAATGATTAACGTCGTTAACTTTTTTTGTTAACGATTAAGAATTAACGACGTTAACTTTAACGCGTTAATGCCCAACTTTGTATATATATATATAGTATATATTATATATATATATATATATATATATATATATTATATATCGGTGCCCACTTTGTATATATATATATATATATATATATATATTTCTATATATCACTCAACCTTTGCCCCCCCTAAATAAAATCCTGCCTACGCCCATGCCAGGGTGGGTGCACCTCAACTGCGATGATGAGGCATTCTTTAATGAAAACTAATATTTAATATACAGGGAGAGAGAGAGAGTGAGAGAGAGGAAGAGAGAGAGAGAGAGAGAGAGAGAGAGAGAGAGAGAGAGAGAGAGAGAGAGAGAGAGAGAGAGGTTTAAATCAGTATGGTCTTCTGTAATATTTTATGTCAAAGTAAAATGTCATTTTCTTTCAGATAATCCTATTGACGATGTTAGTTCTTGAAACATTGAAACAATGAAAGTAAAACTCAAGGAAGCCTTGAAGAAACTTTTTATTGAAAAAAGTGATTTAAAAGGTAGATATATTTATTTATGATAGTTGTGCTAGTGTTGTTAGTATACAACTTTTCGTCCAAGGTATACGATGAATATTTTTCTTTTTTCTCAAGTCTGTAAAGAAATTTACCTACACTTCAAAAAAGATAAGTTTCTAAATTCTCAGATTTGAAAGATAACATAATCAAAGATTAGAATGAATTAGAGCAAGCTATTGGATCGAGAATATTTTTCCTCAAGCTGTTAAATGTGAATATAAATATCTCATCAAAAAAGATTAAATATGTAATGAAAGATACAATAAAAACAAATTTAAAGATATTGATGAATGCTTTGAGAATGTGAAAATGTCATCATCCTCGATCAATAAGAAAGTCTTCTCCAAATAGGAATCCTGAGAACGAGCCATTAAGATCAACACATTCAACTGATCTAAGATCTTCTGTCGTCGAAAAACAAGTTACGATTACACTGAAGGGAATAAAATAAGTAGAATGAAACCGAAAAGAAAAACAATATAAAAAGAAATACTGAAACCGAAAGAAGACTTACAAGACTTTAAACAATGAATCGGTCACAGAATCACATTCATAGTAAAAAGAGTGCTTGAAGTTCCTGCTTCATTAATATACTGAGTGAGTGGAGTTTCCAAAGAATGTAATATATATATGAAGAGAAAAGTTCAAAATTAAGCACGAACATATGAAGAACAACTGGTTTTTCTGCATCAAAATATTCGATCATTCAAAAAAATCTTCATTCAAAATTAAAATAAACTCCTGTTCAAAATTATCGCACCACGAATGAAATTTGACGTTCAATGTGGCCTTGGAGATGCCCAGTTGGGTGACATAAAAGCATTACCCTACCTTAATTTTTTCCTAATCACCATTCGTGACTTGACATGCTCTGATGGTGAGTCTCGTGTCGCTAATTAACTGTTTGCCTGTTCTGATTTACAGTAATCTCTATTCACTAAATTCTGTACTTCGGGATACTTTATTTAATTACACATAAAAGCTGACTGAAAGTCACAGAAGTTATGATTAAGGAGATGATCTGGGAACCTTAAATGAAATTCACAAAAATATTATTATTATTATTATTATTATTATTATTATTATTATTATTATTATTATTATTATTATTATTATTATTATTATTATTATTATTATTATTATTATTATTATTATTATTATTATTATTATTATTATTATTATTATAATTATTATTATTGTTATTAAATTATTATTATTATTATTATTATTATTATTATTATTATTATTATTATTATTATTATTATTATTAATATTATTATTATTATTATTATTATTATTATTATTATTATTATTATTATTATTATTATTATTATTATTATTATTATTATTATTATTATTATTATTATTATTTTTATTATTATTATTATTATTATTATTAAGCGAAAAGTATATATATATATAGTATTTAAACAGATACATATATATATAGTATATATATATATATATATATATATATATATATATATATATATATATATATATATATATATATATATATATATATATATATAAAAGGAAGTAAAAGAAGATTATTCTTGCAACCTTAACAGAGGAATTAATAAAGTATTAATAGAGTATTGGTTTTTTCTCTGTTTTACAACATCAATTAGAACTTTGATAAAAGTTTACTTCTTAAAATTTATAGTTAATCGTTTGTGCTCATATTTGCAACTTAGAAATATACATACCGTGCAAATAATATATTGTTAATAATGATTTATATTGAACCGATTTTATAATGTGAATTAATAATAACGTATCCCTTTTCTTATGTCTTGGCATTTTCTAAACATTTTTTGGGGGCAAAGAGTAATTGATCACATTTAGTTGTAATAATATTATATGGCAATTATTCTCTCTACTTAATTGAATTTTGTGAAAACACACAATCATCAACAATGATCAGCATTGGGTGTCGTGGCTGACGTTTCTATACTCATAAAATCACCCCAGTTTGTGGTAGAGAGGACGAAAAGCTATTTTGGGGTCTTACATCTGACTGTTTCATTTAATTTAGTTTACATAACTGTTTTCATTGGTGTAATAAAGGTTCACACCTTACAAAGCATTCATAGAAAATATCTCTACATGTAATATCTTTAGAAACGGTTTTATGCCCGTTTCACATGGTAACCTTGAACGGAGGGAGGGGAGGAGGTTTTTAATCCAAAATATATGGATATCAGCCAATATATTTTAACCTGTACAATAATTTTAAAATAAGGTAGAACAAAAAAGTACTACGACATAAAAATTACAATAATTTAGCATCTTTAATAATAATAACCATTTATATAAAATAAAATTATCACAGCAATTAACTAACCAAAGACTTAAATATCTTGCAATTTACTTAAAATGAGTTTAAATCAATTTTAATTTTATTTTGAAACTCATGTGGTGAGTAGATTTAATTAATGAACTTTCAAAATCTTGTCAAGGCATAATACAAAATTTGTGCATATTTTACTCTATCTTTCTTTCTAAAAGCATATTTTGTTTTAAGATTAGCTTACGCGAGATAGCCATCGGACAGATCTTTTTTTATCTTTGATTATTTCTTTGTTCATTTTCTTTCTCGTTCGTCAGAATATGCTTTTAAATTTCTTGATTCGAGTAAATAATTAGAGTTCTTGATTCTTTCCTCTGTCAGAGAATGAAGAACTCCTTCATTCATTTGGAATGTGAATATTATTTTTCTACCTTTCTCAGGCTTGAAGCTTCCATGAATTAGTTTCAGATTTCACTGGAAGAATGATAGTTTATGCTTTCCCGTTTAATTTGCTAGCTTTTATATAGTGATCAGAGTTATTCGTTCCATATTCTTATTCTTTTAGCTCGATATGGATCATTTTCGCTTTGATTTTTTTAATATATCTAATTGATTGTCGTTTAGCAAAAATTGAAAGAAATAGTTTTCCTTTTTAAAATATTCTTTCAATAAGGATAGTATTATTTTCCTGATTTTCGATAAAATCTTTTTAAACATCATTGAGCAATTAAGAATTATTACTGTTAACAAAAAATCAGGAAAAAAACCAATGATTTTGTACACTTTTATAATCATTAGAAAATGAGAATAGATTTTCGGCAACTGTAGGAAAGAATTGGAAAAAGGAAAAAATATTTGCATGCTAAATTTTCTTAACATTAAAGTTATAGTGTTCCTTGTTTACATGGTATATATACTATATATATCATAATAGTATATAGATATATATATTATATAATATATATAGTATATATATATATATATATATATTATATCTATATATATAGGTGATTCAAAACCCAACCAAAAACTCTGCGACAAACTCGGAGGCTGATAGAGCAAACGATAAGGAAACATTTATTGTTAAATAACCTATGTTGTATGACGCTTCGTTAAAGTTACGGACGATTGAAGGTACACTAGTTTATGTTGTGTGACGCGTCTCATGTAGGTTACCGACGATTTAGATTACTCAATTTTAATGTGTTTGAGTGTGCGTACATGTGTGTACGCTTAACGTCCATCGGAAACACGTGGCAAATACCTTTACCTTGCCAAATTCATCGATGATTCAGTTCAGTGTAGGCATCGATTACGAATGGATCACTACCATCTTCCCGAGTTAACCGACATGATAATGTGTTTACGTGCGGCTAACGGAAATGGGACGAAGAACCGGCCCTCAGGCTACGGGAACGGTTTCCACCACAGAAATCACCCCCACACTTCAATGCTTGTTTGCCTCATCTCGCGCCTTCAGAAATAATGGGGACCCTTCGTCCCCGGTGGTGCATTGGTGGGAGACCGCGTAATACGAGGACTCCGGCGTTTGAAGAAGGAGGTGCTTGAGAGAGTCGCCAACGACCCGTTGACTTGCACAAGCGCCATTGGCCCATGCCATGGGTTCAAATCAGTCGTCTGTGGTTCGGGTCTTGCAAGAGAAAACAAAGCCTCCATGTATACCACCTGCAGAAAGTACAAGGACTTGGGCCAAACCATTTCGCACCCCGTGTGCGGTTTGCCCGGTGGTTTCTGCAACGGGCATTGATAATTCTGCCTTTCCTGCACATGTCTTGATCACCTATGAGTCGTGCTACACCCGTGATGGCTACTTCAACAGCAGAAACAGCCACATATGGGACGAGGACAATCCGCACGCAATGTTCATCAGAGTTCACCAGGCGAAATTTACCGTAAACTTCTGGGTTGGAATTCTTGGGGGTTATCTGCTGGGACCTGTCATCATTCCACGCCGTTTGGATGGAGCTGCGACCGGTTTCTAAGTCCCGGATCGCCCGACCACGCCCCTAGATTATTTTCTTTGGGGCATGTGAAGAGTATTGTGTACATTAACCCAGTCAACACAAGAGAGGAACTGATTCAGCGAATATTCACTGAGTTTGATCAAATCAGACACAGTGAGGGCATCTTCGGTAGAATCCGACAGGCAATGGCACGGCGATGTAACGAATGTAATCAGGTACAGGGCAGACACTTTGAACATCTCCTGTAATTTTCCCAATAAAATGATTTCAAAACAAGCTACCATTGTTTGCTTAACAACCTCGCGTGCGTCAAAACACATACGTTGCTTAACAAAATACTCCTTTATTTACTACTAATCAACCCTCGGAAGTACACAGATGTACGCAACACACACATCATACATAGAATACCCAAAATCCCCGGTTACGAAGTAACGACGCGTCAAACAACATCACGTGGTTACCTTACATCATCCGTAACTTTGAAACGAAGCGTCATACAACATAGCTTATTTAACAATAAATGTTCCTTATCGTATGCTCTATCAGACCTCTGAGTTTGTCGCAGAGGTTTTGAATCACCCTATATATATATATATAGTTATATTATATAATATATATATTATATTATATTATATATATATATATTATATATATACTATTATATATAAGCTAGATTGTATATATATATATATTATATATATGTTATATTTTACAAGTTACACTGGACGACAGAAATTTTGTTAAATGGATATCATGAACTGTTTCTTATGTATTTCGGTACGCTGAAAACGAATATAACCCCCAAAATTTGCACAACGGGCTTAGTTTTTTGTAAATTTACATATTTCTAAAACTAACAAATTTATAATTCACTGAGGGTAAAAATGTCTTGGTTTTGTTTAAACTCATATTTTCTTGGGATTTTATGAAAAAAAAGGTGATCGCCAGCAATATAAAGCGTATAATAAGTAGGAACCAAAAAATAGATAAAAAAAACGCCAAACATGATAAAACATGTTTAGCGAACTATATAAAAAATAAACCTCGGTCCGACGTTTTTCATGTCATTTGCCTTCAGTTTGTATCTGGACGTTGAATATAGTATATATATATATATATATATAATATTTATATTATATATATATATAATATATATATATATATAGTATATTATAACTATATATATATATTAATAAAATATATATAATATATATTATATATATATATAATATATTATAATATGATTATACACGTTCAAATTGTTTAATTTCACCTACAGATCAGATACCTTAATTAAAATGCCACGAAATTGTAAAAATGGTCCAAACAAATTTTGTTACATTTGTGGTGAGGTAACGTTTAAATCCCAAATGAGGAATATTACCCTTAAAAAAAAGCAATAAACTTTTGTTGAAGTTAAGCTTGGTGATCAGATAAAATCTTGGCACCTCGATATTTGCTGTGCGTCTGTTTAAATATTACTTAGGGTTGCTTTAACGGACAGTCCAGATCCATATGCCATTTGCAAAATTCAATGGATTTGAGGGGAACCAAAGGATCACGCAATGGACTGCTATTTTTGCATTAACAAAAATTGCTGAATAGCAATCAAGACAAGACGAAAATTAAAATATCCCAATTACCTTCCCTATTAGCCGTTCCCACAGCGAAGAGCTTCCTTATTCCTGCACCCACCTGAAATATGTGAATCTTTCCTTGTCAGAAAAACTCGACGAAAAGATTTAATTACGTTCAGAAAATGACGACTTTGAAGACCTTGATTATGATGGAATGTCAACAGAACCTCATAGGAATTAATCAACATGAACTCAATGATCTAGTTCGCGATCTATATTGTCAAAGAAACAGCAGAACTATTTGCATCTAGATTAAAGGGTTGGAATCTCCTTGAGAAGGAAGCTACAATTTCCTCTTATCGGCAACGCGAAGAAAGAATTCCGACGCTTTTTCTCGGTATACGGCAATTTAATGTATTGTACTGATGTTGATTTATTAATGAGAGAATTAGGAGACTGTCATGATCCTTATGAATCGGACGATTGTTTAGATTTCTAAACTTTCTTTTCCCCCCCCCCCCCTGCTTTAAAAGCAGTGCTTCTTCTTAATGGAAATGTGAAACCTTCGACCCCTATTGCCTATGGAAGCCAATATGAAAGAGACCTACGACCACATGAAAATTTTGTTATCGAAAAATACGAAACGAACAGCATTCTTGGAATATATGCGGCGCATTAAAAGTTATAGTCACTTTTATTTAGGTCCTCCAGCAAGGGATATACTAAATTTGCTGTTTCCTATTGTTAGGTGATAGCAGAGGATCGCAAAAAATCATTTTGTCAAGAAGCAATGGCCTAAAAGAAATCTAATACCTGGAAATAAAAATGTAATTTTTCAACCACTTGTGAACTGAACTTCGTATATCTTCCTCCTTGCACAGAAACTTGGGTTAATGAAAAATTTTGTAAAAGCTATGGATAAAAGTGGTCCAGGTTCCTAACGATAAATAAAAATCCCAAAGAACATGAGGCTAAAATTAAGGAGGGTATATTTGTGGACCACAAATTAAGGAGCTAACGAAGGACCATCACTTTGATTAAAGCTTGAATAATATTGAAAAACCTGCATGGAGACCCTTTAAAAGGTCATAACTGGGTTTCTAGGCAATATTAAGGCCGAAAACTATGAGGAACTAGTTTCCGAACTCCTTCGAAATTATAAAGCAATGGGATGTAACATGTCCTTAAAAATACGTTTCCTTCATTCACACTTGGACTTTTTCCCTAACTGCAATCTAGGCGCTATAAGCGATGAGCATGGTGAGCGATTCCATCAAGATTTTTCTACTATCGAAAAAGGTTATCAGGGAAATCGGAATCCAAATATGCTTGCAGACTATTGTTGAAGACAAAAGAAATGTTCCTCAAGCAAACTACAGTAGAAAACATTCAAATTCTACATTTTAAATTGCAGAAGTATATAGGTTAGTAAATTAACTAAAGCTTATCATTTTATAACAATATTAAATTTTTAATTTCGTATTACAAAAAAAACTGCCTGTTAAAACAAAATGGTATGCAAATTCAGAATCAGCGCACAAAACTCCATAAGAAACACCCATTTTTACTCATTTAACAGCCAAAAAGTCAAATTTTGTGGTCCAGTGTTATCATTTTTAAAATAAGTATTTCTTCCAAGAGCAAGTTCAGAATTTTGGTACTCCTTTTCGTTAGCCGTTTTAAAATTTCAATTATTATTATTATTATTATTATTATTATTATTATTATTATTATTATTATTATTATTATTATTATTATTATTATTATTATTATTATTATTATTATTATTATTATTATTTTATTATTATTATTATACCTAAGGTTGTCCGTCCTCTATGCGGCTGTCGATTGGACAAGCTTTCTTTCATCGCCAGATTCAGACGGAGAGGTCTCCCTTCTGAGGGACACATGAAGCTTCCTATGCTAGGGGATAAGGTGTTTATGCTTATCGTAGGCGTTTATTTTCACTTGGACAAAGGCATGTTTTTTTGAAATGTTAACAAGTGGCCTATAGTTTTTTTAAGCATAGGTTGAAGTTCTTTAGGGTGATTAAAGTGATGAAGGTTTTCTTGAGGAAAAGTTTTTTTGGTTACATCTTAGTTTAAATATTTTGTCGAAAGTTAAGGTTCTTAAGTTGGAGGTTTAGGGGGTTAATGGTATTTTCTTAAGAGCTTGTTTCAGCGTTGTTCTATTATAGCGAAAAATATTATTTCTATGATTATTTCTTCACAATATAGCACAAGTTGAGGATATAATACACAATTTTTCACAATTCACTGATTTTCATTATAACATTTTTAATAAACTTCTTAATAAACCTCGATTCGGTCACTCCAGGGTCACCTAACGGGGTAAAAGAAGGTTATTCTCTTACAAACTTAACAGACGAATTAATAAAATAAGTGATTGTATCTTTACATAACTGTTTTCTTTGGTCCAATAAAGATCCGCACCTTACATAGCATACATAGAAAGTATGTTTGCATGTAATATTTATTAATATTTATAAGAAATGGCTTTAGGCCAGTTTCATATATATATATATATATATATATATATATATATATATATATATATATATATATATATATATATATATATATATATATATAATATATAATATATATATATATATATAATATATATATTATATATATATTATATATATATATATATATATATATATATACAGGATGATTCAAAACCTCTGCCACAAATTCTGAGGGCTGATTAGATAAACGATAAGGAAACATTTATTGTTAAATAAACTATGTGTGTGGACGCTTCCTTTTTCAAAGTACGGATGATGTACAGATAAACACGGATTG
>JABUQX010103937.1:0-5000 GCA_015478945.1 Trachelipus rathkii
AACCTGTTCACATAATTTGGCGATGCAAGACAACGTCATCGACTTGTCGGCGAAAGCGATAGAGCGTCCGAATGTGTTGGATATGCCGGACAGGGGTAAAGTGCGGGGCACAGGCGATCTCTGACTAAAAAATGTTACTGGTTCTCTGTGAGATCGTGCCAAGGGTATTAAAAATTATTAGGGGTTGCGGGTGAAGAATGATACTCCCATTGAAACAGAGGTAAAAGGGCCGGCGGCCAAAAAATGAATTTTTTGGTGAAGTGGTGCGCTAATTCTGGAGGCGGTGCGGTGCGGCCGGTGCGCACAGAGTCAATTTTTATTGTCCCGATGCAGGGATATTTAAAAGTTATAGGGTTGCGGTGCAGAGTGATACTTATTGAAATGAAGGGCGGCGCGACAAAAATTACTTTTTGTGAGTGGTGCGCCTATTTGAAGGTGGTGCGGTGTGGTGCGTTGGGTGCGGTGCGGTGCGGCAAACAATTTTGGTGTCCCGATGCAGGGATATTTTAAAATTATAGGGTTGCGGTGCAGAGTGATACACTTTGAAACAGGGGTAAAGGGACGGCGCGACAAAAATGAATTTTTGTGAGTGGTGCGCCTATTCTGAGGCGGTGCGGTGCGGTGCGGTCCACACAATTTTAGTGTCCCGATGCAGGGATAATTTTAAAATTATAGGGGTTTGCGCGGTGGAGAGGGAGATGGAGTGGAGCGCTGCGCAATAAAAAGAACAAAAGGAATAAGAGGCAAGACAGCAACAAAATGACTTTTTGTGAGTGGTGCGCCATTCTGAGGCGGTGCGGTGCGGTGCGGTGCGGTCCGGTGCAGCACATAATTTTATTGTCCCGATGCAGGGATGATTTAAAAATTATAGGGTTGCGGTGCAGAGTGATACTCATTGAAACAGGGGTAAAGGGCGGCCGAGAAAAAATAATATTTTTGGTGAGTGTGGCGCCTATTCCTGAGCGGTGGCGGGTGGCGTGCGGGGGCGTGCTGTTTCGGTCGGCAACAATTTTAAGTGTCCGATGACGGGATATTTTAAATTATAGGGTTGCGTGCAGAGTGATACCAATTGTAACAGGGGTAGGTGGCGGTGTGCCGCTATTCTGAGGCGGTGGCGGTGCGATGCGGTTCCGGTGCGGCACACTGAATCACAATTTAGTGTCCCGATGCAGGGAGTATTTTAAAATTATAGGGTTGCTGTGCAGAGTGATACTCCCACTTGGAAACAGGGGTAAATGGGCGGTCGACAATTATAATATGAGGCTTTTTGTGAGTGGTGCCTCCTATTCTAAGGCGGTGCGGTGCGGTGCGCATGCGGCACAACATTTTAGTGGTTCGCAAGTGCAGGGATTCTTAAAATTTTATAGGGTTGCGGTGAGATGATACTCATTGAACAGGGGTAAAGGGCGGCGCAACAAAATAGACTTTTTGTAAGTGGTGCGCCAATTCTGAGGCGGTGCGGTGCGGTTGCGGTGCGGTCCGGTGGGCACAGCTAATTTTCTATTGTCCGATGCAGGATTTTTAAAATTATAGGTTTGCGGTGCAGAGTGGATACTCCATGTGAAACAGGGTGCAGGGCGGCGCGAACAAAAAATGACTTTTTTGTGATGGTGCGCTAATTCTGAGGGCGGTGCGGTGGCGTTGCGGTGCGGGTGCGGTCCGGTGCGGGCACCCATTTAGTGTTCCCGATGCAGGAATATTTTAAAATTATAGGGTGGTTGCGGTGCAGAGGGATACTCATTGAAACAGGGGTAAAGAGCGGCGCGACAAAAATGACTTTTTGTGAGTGGTGCGCCTATTCTGAGGCGGTGCGGTGCGGTGCGGTGCAGTGCGGTGCGGTGCGATGCGGTGCGGTGCAGTGCGGTGCGGCACACAGTTTTAGTGTCCCGATGCCGGGATATTTTAAAATTATAGGGTTGCGGTGCAGAGTGATGCTCATTGAAACAGGGGGAAAGGGTGGCGGTGTCGCCTTTATTCTGAAGGTGGTGCGGTGCGTGCCGGTCCAGTGCGGCACACTGAGGCAATTTTAGTGTCCCGATGGCAGGGATATTTTAAAATTTAGGGTTGCTGTGCAGAGTGATACTCATTGAAACAAGGGTAAAGGGCGGCTCGACAAAAAATGACTTTTTGTGAGTGGTGCGCCTATTATGAGACCGTAGGGTGAGGTCCGGTGCGGCCCACAATTTTAGTGTCCCGATGCAGGGATATTTTAAAATTATAGGGTTGCGGTGCAGAGTGATACTCATTGACAACAGGGGTAAGGGCGGGCACAAAAATGACTTTTTGTGAAAGGTGCGCCTATTCTGTGAGGCGGTGCGGTGCGTTGCGGTACGGTGCGGTCCGGTGCGGCACACAATTTTAGTCCCGATCCAGGGATATTTTAAAATTATAGGGTTGCGGTGCAGAGTGACACTCATTGAAACAGGGGTAAAGGGCGGTGCGACAAAAATGACTTTTTGTGAGTGGTGCGCCTATTCTGAGGCGGTGCGGTGTGGTGCGGTGCGGCACACAATTTTAGTGTCCCGATGCAGGGATATTTTAAAATTATAGGGTTGCGGTGAAGAATGATACTCATTGAAACAGAGGTAAAGGGCGGCGCAACAAAAATGATTTTTGTGAGTGGTTGCGCCTCTATTCTGAGGGGTGCGGGTGCGGGTCCGGTGCGGCACACACAATTTTTGTCCGATGCAGGATATTTTAAAATTATAGGGTTGCGGTGCAGAGTGATACTTATTGAAAGAGGGGTGAAGGGCGGCGCGACAAAAATTACTTTTTGTGAGTGGTGCGCCTATTCTGAGGTGGTGCGGTGTGGTGCGTTGGGTGCGGTGCGGTGCGGCAAACAATTTTGGTGTCCCGATGCAGGGATATTTTAAAATTATAGGGTTGCGTGCAGAGTGATACCTTTGAAACAGGGGTAAAGGGAGGCGCAACAAAATTGTTACTTTTTTTTGTGAGTGGTGGTGCGCCTATGCTGAGGCGGTGCGGTGCGGTGCGGCACAACAATTTTTAGTGTCGCCGAATGCACAAAAGGGATATTTTTATTATAGGGTTGCGGCTGTAAGGAATGATATGGATTGAAAAAAGGTAAAGGGCGGCGCGAACAAAAATGAACTTTTTGTGAGTGGTGCGCACATTCTGGTGCGGTGCGGTGCGGGTGCGGGATTGCCGGTCCGGTGCAGCACATAAGTTAATTGTCCGTGCAGGGGGGGATTTGTAAAATTATAGTGGGTTGGGTTTTTTTGGCCCGGGGGGTTTTTGCAGAGTGATATCTGGGGAGGGTAGCGATACTCATTGAAACAGGGGTAAAGGGCGGCGAGACAAAAATACTTTTTGTGAGTGGTGCGCCTATTCTGAGGCGGTGCGTTGCGGTGCGGTGTGCGGTGCGGTCTGGTGCGGCACACAATTTTAGTGTCCGGATGCAGGGATATTTTAAAAGTAACCCGATGCAGGGATATTTTAAATTATAGGGTTGCGGTGGCAGAGTGATACTCATTGAAATAATAGGTCAGAATCTAGAACAATTAGAAGGAGTTGGAGAGATAGGGGGAAGAACAAGAAAAGTAAAAAAAAGCAGCAGAGAAGAACCTGGGTAAAGGATGGGTAGGAGGAAACGAGGAAAAGACAAAAGAGGCGGTGGACTGAAGAAGTGAAGGGAGGCAATAAAGAGGAAAGCAGTATTGATGAGAAGGTGGTTCAAAAATAGAACTAAACAGACAAGGGCCCAGTATATGGAGGTAAGAAATGAAACAGAGAGAGTGAAAAGAAAAGGCAGCAAAGAGTGAGTAAATGAAGAGTAAAAGAAAAGGCAGCAAAGAGAGAGTTGGAAGGAATTATGGAAGATGTGAGGGCAAAAAAGGAAGAGGATTTTTAGACTGACAAAACGTATAGAGGATCAAAGAGGAAAGTGTGCAATATCAAGTATAAGCAGGTGAATTTTTGGTGAGATCAACAGACAAACAGGGAGATAAAACGGAATACTTCAAAGAACTGTTTAATGTGAATGAGCAGGTGGGGGATGGGAGGGAGAAGAGATAGTTGGAAGGAGGGGAGGATGAAGAGGGGGAGGAGATCACTATGGAGGAGGTGGAGGTGACTCTGAGAACAATGAAGATTCGGAAGATTCGGAAGAACCCATAGAACTAACAAAAGAGGGAGGAGAGAAAATGAAAGAAATTTTGAAATTGTTCAATAGGTGTTGGAACGAGAGCAATACCAGAGGGGTGGGGACAGTCAACTCATAGTTCCATAAATAGGGAAAAAGATACAGGGAGTTGTTAACAACTTACAGGGTAACATTCTGTGTTGCGATAATTGGCATAAAAAGAGAAAACTAGAGAAAACGCTGAGAATAGTTAGTAGAGCCCAGACTGGGAGAAGAGCAGCAAGGACGATTATAGAAAGAACAGAAGCACGACGATCCTCATTGTTGCGCCTTGAGAAATTACTTAGAACAGGTATGGGAATATAATAAAACGACTATGTTAGCTTTCAATAGTTCCTAAGAAAAAGCTTTTGATCAAGTGGCCTTAGGAAGGGAACTATGGAGAGTGCTAGAGAAGAGAATATGCAGTGGATAAAAAGTAAAGAGCCCTTGGAGAGTTTGCATAAGAATAATAAATGTAATGTAAGAACCAGAATATGAGAATAAGGAATGGTTTTAGGGGAGAACTGGAGTCAAACAGGGAAGGGTGTTGTCACCAATTTGTTTGTTGCATGTCTGAATGTAGCGATAAAAAAGGTGAGTAGAGGATATAGGAGATTTTAAGGACTGATATTCTGGTATGTGCAGATGACTTTGCATGCTGGAGCGAAGAGGAGATAGGCCTGAGAGAGAGGTGGGAACATGTTTTGCTAATAAGCTTAAAGAGGCCGGTCTGACTATGAACACATAAAAGAATACTGAGATCATTGTGGATAGTAGGGGAGAAGAAAGGGGAGAGAAGGGAACTGAGAATTAAGATGGTGGAGAAATGCAAATACTTGGGTGAAGTATTTGAAAG
>JABUQX010103937.1:10000-32500 GCA_015478945.1 Trachelipus rathkii
AGTTAAAAAAGGAGAAAGATGGAAAATGGTAAATAAAAATAGAGAAAAAGTTAAATATCAAAATATTACAAAGAGCCGGTAAAGCAAAAAGCAATAAATGGAGGGATAGCAACAACATAAATTTTTTTTAGACAATAGAGAGGTCAAGTGGATTGACCTTCGACATAAAGCTTTTAAAGAATACCTGAAATTAAAGAAACATTTCTGATTAATTGTGAAGGAGAGGAGGTCTTAGAACTAAGATTAAAGAGTTAGCTGGAAAGACAACAGGGTGTATGAAAAGGTTAGAAGAGAAGGAAAAAATTAATATCCACTAGATGAATTGCTACAGAAAAAATACAAGATGGTAAAAGCATATGCAAAGCTAGGTTAGTAGCAAGGGGTTTAAGGAACAAAAGGGTGAGAACATGAATGAAGTACTGACATGTTCAGCCGAAGTTCTAAAAATAACTTTGGCAATATAAATTACTATCAATGGGAATGTAAAATCATCGATATTAAAACCGCTTATATGCAAGGTAAACAAATAGGAAGAAATATATATTTAAAACCACCTAGATAAGCAAGGACACAATGTGTTTGGAAATTAAAGGAAACTGTATATAGTTTAAGAGACGCTGCTAGAGCTTGGTATGACAGCATATCAGAGATACTATAGGACATAGGTGGTGTTAAGTGCAAACTGGAACCTACAATTTTCTATTGGAAAAGGGAAGATAAACTGAAAAGCATCATGTGTACTCATGTTGATATGTTGATAATTTTTGCTCTGGAAGAGATGAAGAATTTCCTGAATATGTAATAAAAAAATTAAAAGAGAATCAAAGTAAGTACTGAGGAAATAAATCAATTTAAATATATAGGAATAAAGGTGGAACAGATTGGAAGAGATATACTTTTAGATAAAATTTAATATGTGTCCTGAAAGAATAAGGTTCATGGAAGATAGAGAGCTCACAAAAAATGAATCAACTGAACACAGAGCCATGGTTGGCAGATTAAACTGGTTCTAGCAACATACAAGACCTGACATGTCAGTAGAGGTAAGCCCCCTAAGTAAAAAATTTGAGAGAGAAAGAACTAGTGACATGAGAAGTTTAATAAAAATAACAAAGAGAATGGAAGAGAGAAGTAAAAATTGCTTTAAATAGACTTAAAGGGACAAAATTTACATTGGAGGTGTATGCTGATGATTCTTTTAACAACGTAAGTGATGGAAATTCTCAAATAGGATATGTCATATGTATAACTGATAAAGAAATAAATAAATGTCCTATAATATGGAAATCAAAAATAGCCAAAAGAGTGTCAAAGTCAACTTAGAGGCAGAAGCACTGAATGTGGGTGAAGCAGCTGAGAATGCCATTTATGTGAAAACAATTTGGGAAGAAGTGAATGATAACATCAAGATTAAGATAAAAACGGACAGTAAAACTCTAGAGGTCCATATTAAATCGGCTAATGGAGGATTGAACAAGAGATTGAGGATAGATATGGCAGCAATAAGAGAAGTGATAGAGGAAAGAAATTTCATCAATATATGGGAAAGGAACTAAAGAACAGATGGCAGATGTTCTTACAAAGAATGGTATGAGAGATAAGGGATATTGGAGTTATCATCAGTTAATAAAAGAGAAGAGAGAGAAGAAAAGTATATAAGATTGATTAAATAATCTTCAATGCTTTTACAGTTGATGAAAATGACGACATCTACGGGGATTAAGAGATAAAAGTTCATGCAATAAATATTGCATGAGCTTGTAACCCAGTGGTTAGGATTTACTGATCTAATAAAGTTATTTAATAGCGTCTTTATTTTTTATAGGTAATAAATTAATTTATGTTGAATTATCTTAATATTAATTAA
The DNA here is from genome assembly GCA_015478945.1 of Trachelipus rathkii. Lineage (NCBI taxonomy): Eukaryota > Metazoa > Arthropoda > Malacostraca > Isopoda > Trachelipodidae > Trachelipus > Trachelipus rathkii. The sequence goes on from JABUQX010103937.1 coordinate 11,868, forward strand.
AAGGTATTATTCTACCTATTCTTTTAAAAGTAATAATTTTGTTCAGTTTATTATTTCACATTACACTCAACATCCATAGCCGCTTTGAGAAAACAACATGAGTAATTCTTATAAACTGATTTAGGTTTCGTTTTCTTTGTAGTTAGTTTCTGTTGCCATTGTTTTTCTTATATGAAAAAAAAAAAAAAACCGGCCACGTTTCTCAACTTTCTCACTACATTCTGCACCATCCATTCCCTTTTCAACCAATATATAACTTAAATATTCAAACTCATAGACACTTGTTCCAACTGCTCACTATCCAACATGATTTCACATCACAGATTCTACTCACCCACTATCATCACCTTACTCTTATTTCCATTTACTTTCGAACCCCTCTACTAATCCTCTCAAACTTTCTTCAGATTCACCAAGCAAAACCAAATTATCAGCATTCAATAAGAAGAGAAAACCACAAACTTTTCCATTCTCCATCAGTCTAACACCCTCTCCTACCACCCCTACCTCTAATTCTTTCAACACTCCATCCATATACAAATTAAATAGCCATGGAGACATTACACATTCCTGCATCTCATTCAGCTATTAATATTAAACCATTCACTCTTCACTCCATATATTCTTACACACGCTTTAATATGATCATACAAAATTTTGATTCCATTCAGAAGCCTACCACCATCATCATATATCACTAACACCTGCCACAAAGCTTCCCTATTAATATGGTCATACGACTGTTGCAAGTTCATAAAACCTCAATACAATTTATTCTTCTCTCTCATTTTATCACTATTTGTTTCAATGTGAAAATTTGATTTACATATCCTCTACCACTTCTAAATGCACCTTGTTCTTCATCAATCAGTCCCACGACCCATCTTTCAAGCAGAATACCAGAATAAATCTTCCCTACAAAACTCAATAAACTAATTCCCCTATGGTTCCTACAGTTCCCTTTATCTCCCTTACCCTAATATAAAGGTACTATTACTGCTCTTCTCCAATCACTAGGAACTATACTCTCCACAAACAATTTGTTACACAACTTCCATATCTCTCTCTCTACTAATACCTCATCCCCAAAATACCTATTTCCTCTTACACCATCAAACCTACACACATTCACTCTATCACCTCTTCACTCCTGCCAATGTTACACAGATTTTCGAATAGTTCACTCCACCCTCTCCTCGCATACATTTCATCAGTCACGAAAGTACCATCCCTATTCATTATTCCAAAAAGATTCCCTTTACTCTCTTTCTTGACCTTTTGTAATTTCTTCCAGAAGAGCTTTATATTTCCTTGTAAGTCCACATTTATTCTCCTTCCAAACTGCTCAGTAACTTTTTCCTCCTACATATGCAACTTTTAGTCTTTCTTTCGTCCTACTTATATATTTCCATACTCCTTTCTTTCAAAACCTCATTATTGGCTTTTAGCACATTTAACCAAACTTCTTTTTTATTTTTAACCATTTACATCACCTCTTCGTTTCATCAGTCACTATTGACATTCCTATTTTCTACTTCATCACATCCACATACTTCTCTTGCACTATTAACAAAGGCTTCCCTCATTTTGTGTCTAGAATTGTTTAGTTTCATCTTGTTCACATTCAACTGATTTATTTTCAAGCGCTCTCACATACTTTTCCTTATAATCTTGTTCACTTACCTATCCCCACTTCCTTCCTTATCTCTTTCCTCTCCATCCATGCCCCCACCAACTTAAACTTACATAAAAAAACATAATGATCTGATATTCCCATTCCTAACCCCCTCACTTATTCTTCACTTCAGTCACAGCAAGCAAATCAAACTTACCCTTTCCAAATACATCCATCACCTCTCTCTCCTCATCATTTATTCTCTAGGATTCCATGTGCTAAGACGATTCATACAATTTCGCGGAAAGATACAAGGTCGCTTACGGCAATCACGACCAAGTCCGAGGCATGCATTAGCATTCCTAGCAAGAGATATAGGTTTGTGGGTTGCCAACCCAACTACCACTGTTTCTCTTTAGTTACCTCATATATATATACTATATATAATATATATAATCTATTTCCTATATGAATATAATATATATATATATATATATAATATATATATATATATATATTATATATATATATATATATCATTTCCCTAATGAATGTACTATAGATTTGTGTGGTGTGAAGAAAGGGATAAATGAAATAAATGAAAGTAAGTTGAGATGGTCTGGTCATGTGAAAAGGATGGATGTATAGTGGTGAGCGTGTTGGGAATCGACCTGCTGTGAGACTGAAGAAAAAGTGGATTGCAGTCAGTAAAGAATACCTGGAGGAGAGAAATGCAGAGTTAAAGCAGAGGCGAGAGAAAAGTGTCGCAAAAGAATGAATGCGGTGCTTTTGTGAGGAGTATGGTTGTTGCCCACCTGGACCAAGGGATGAACCCCACATTAACAAGATGCCATAGTGAGCGGTCTGTCGCCGCGTCCAATGAACTCTAGGGTGGATTTTTTTGGACATGCAGACGAGTTCTCACTAATAGTATAAAGGGAGGTGGTAGACTGGCTTTCTTTTCGACTTGTGTCATATCTTCTACTACTTTTCTGTTCTGGTATATGCTAAACATTACCTTACCCCAGTCTTGGGGAAGAAAAGGATGCGTTAATGATAATATATATATATATATATATATATAATATATATATATATATATATATATATATATATATATATATAGATATATATATATATATATAATATATATATATATGTGCGGGGGAGAAAGAATTTCCCACCTCGTATGTCCTGCGTGTCGTAGAAGTCGACTAAGGGGCGGTGGTAGTTGGTTTGGCTGCCCATTACCACCTATCTTCTTGCTAGGAATGCTGATTGCATGCCTCGGAAGATGTCGTGATCGCCCGTAAACCGACCTTCTAACTTTTCGCGCGAAAATTGGTATTAATCGTATGGGGTACATGGCCAATGTCAGAGAATAAAATGTTGAGAGAAGAGGAGAGAGGTGATGGATTTTATTTAGAAAGGGCAAATTTGCATTGCTCGCCTGTGACTGAAACAAAGATGAGGAAAATGGTGAAATTGCGGGTGTGATGTGAAATGTTGCTGCGTGGCTGGTGTGGAGAGAATGAGAGAGGGGAGAGAAGGAGTTGCAATTTTGATGAGTGACTGTGGTACAAGCTATGGTAGACTTGTGTGTGTGAGTGGCTAGAATTCTAATGCGTTAAATTTAAGTTGAAAAGGTCAAGTTATGTGTGGTTGTGACGATGGTCCATCTGAGGGTAATACACCCTGGAAGAGAGTACGATTTTTTGGGATAATTTGAATGATGTTTCTGGATGGGGTGCAGTAGGAGCTTCAGATTGATAGTGTTTGGGGGACCTGAATGGTTAGGATAGGTTATCAAAAAAGGATGTATAACAGGTGGTTTTGGCGGTGGGGGGAGAAAATGAGAATGGTAGGAAGGTGATTGATTTCTGTGAGAGAGAGGTATCGTGTGTAAGTAATACTTTCTTTAAACACAAGAGTATCCATAAGCTATACTAGAGTTGGTGTAGGCTAGAGATGGTATCGAAGCTGAAAAAAGTATGATTGATTTGTGTTGGTGAAGAAGGAGATGTTGAAGTATGTGTTGGATGTTAAATCAGTTGAGGGTTTTTAGGAATGGGATTATCGGACATTATGTTGTTCTATGTAAAAATTAAGTTAGTTGGCGGGCTTGGATGGAGAGGAAGGTGATTACTAGGGAAGAGGATAAAATTAAGAGTGAGAAGTTAAGTGAGCCAAGAAAATAAGGATAAGTATGTAAGAGCGCTTGCTAGTAAATCCTGAAGTTGAATGTGAACAAGTTGATACTGAACAAAATCTATTTGGGGGCAAATGAAGAAAGCAATTGTTAGTAGTGCCAAGGAAGTATGTGGATGTGTAAAGTAGGAAAGTAAGAATGTTAACAAGCGAATGGTGCGAATGAAGACGGTGCATGAAAGCAGGTTAAAGGTCAAAAAAGAAGCTGTGGTTGAATGTACTAAAAGCAAATATGATGAAGTTTCAAAAGAAAAGATGCTTGGAATTATATAGAGGAAAAAAGGAAAATACTAAAAAGTGTATACGTAGGAGAAAACAAGAGGTAAAGAACAGTTTGGAAGGGAGGATGATATTGAGGGGACATACAAGGAAATAGGAAGCTCTTTCGGAAGGAAGCGCGAAACGTTAAGAATGAGAATAGGGGAATCTGCTTAGAATTAATGAATAGGGATGGTGCTTTTGTAACTGATGAAAATGGATGTAGGGGAGTGTGGAAAGAACACTTTTGAAAATCTGCACAATATTAACAGTAATGATGAGGTGTTTAGTGAAATGTGTCGGTTTGATGGTGCAAGAAGGAATAGGTATTTTGGGGATGAGGGTATTAGCAAGGCGGAGGTAAAGTTGAGAAACGGTAAGATCTGCAGTATAGATGAAATTACTATGAAATGATCAAGAACCGGAGGCGAGATGGTTGATTGATTGGAATTGGGAAGGTTGTGTAATAAAGCGTTTAGTGAGGGTATAGTTCCAAGGGATTGGAGGAGAAGCGGTAATATACCCCTTGTATAAGCGGTAAGGAGAAAAGGGGAACGTAGAAATATTAGTGGGAATAAGTTTATTGAGTGTCTTGTAGGGAAGGTTATATGCTGGGTTATTTTGTCGAAAAGAGTGCCGCGAGTGACTGAGGGAACTGATTGGGAAGAACAGGTGCGTTTAGGAGTGGTTAGAGGATGTGTGGATCAAATCTTTACATGAAAACAAATGATTGAGAAATGAAGGGAGAAGAAGAATAAATATATATTTAGGTTTATGGATTTACAACAGGCGTATGATAGAGTTAATAGGGAAGCTTTATGGCAGGTATTAGTGATTATATGGTGTTGGTGGTAAGGTTCTGAATGGAATCAAAGTATGTATGACGATAGTGAAGCGTGTGTAAGAATAAATGGAGTTGAAAGTGATGATTGGTTTAGGATTAATAGCGGAGTGAGACAGGTTGTGTTATGTCTCCTTGGTTATTCAATGTGTATATGGATGGGGTTAATGAAAGAATTCGAGGTTGGGATGGCAGGAAAATGGTGTTAGATGATGGAGAATGGAGAGGAGTGGAGGGTGCGCTACCTATTGTATGCGGATGATTTGTTCTGTGTGGCGCATCGAAGATGAGTTTGAGAGGATGTGGTGGCAGAGATTTGGGCAGGGTATGTAAAAGGAGGGGCTTGAAAGTAAACGTAGAATAGAGTAAGGATATGGAGTGGGGACATTCCTCAGTGTGAAGTTATGTAGATGATGAACAGCAGCTGGAGCAAGTGTCTTGAGTTTAAAATTTAGGGTATTGTGTTGGATGAGAAGGGAAACGGATGATGCGAGTGTAGTAGGAAAGTTGCTGATGGCAGGAAGAGTCGGCTGCGTTGCAATTAAATCGTTGAGCTGAATGTAAAAGGACTTAAGTCTGAGTGCGCTAGAGTCTACATGAGCGGGCATGTTGTTACCTGTGTTATTGATAGTAGTGAGTGAGCCCATGGTCTGGAATAAGAAGTATAGATCTAAAGTTCAATGTTGTTCAGATGGACAATCTTAAGGGGCATGCTAGGTGTGAAAAGAATTAATTAAATGAGGAATGAACGTACATTAGAGAGTTGCGTGGTGTGAAAGAAAGGGGTAAATGCAGAGAATAAATGAAAGTATGTTGAGATGTTTGGTCATGTGGAAAGGAGAATGAAAGTCGGTTGGTTTAAGCGGATGTATAGTGGAGAGTGTGTTGGGCACCGACCGGCTGGGAGACCGAAGAAGAAGTGGAAAGAGACGGTGAACGAATGTCTGAAGGAGAGAACAGTGAGTTTGGCAGAGGTGCGAATAAAGGTGCGTGATAGGAGAGAATGGCGGGGTTTTGTATGGGGGCATGGTTTGTGGCCCACCTGGGGCCAGGGGATGAACCCTTAACACTTGACGATTTACCATAGTGAGGGTCCGTCGCCGGTCCCATGATCTCTAGGGTGGATTTTCGTCTGTGGACGAGCTCTCACTAACTAATGTACAGAGGGGGCGGTAAGGCGGGCTTTCTTCACGTTTGTCCATGTTCTCCTTACATTGCTTTTCTTTTCCGATGCTTGACACGCACCTTACCCCCAAGTCTTGGGGCAAAGAGAAAGGTGAAAGAAAGAAAGAAAGAAAGAAATATATATATATATATGCTATATATATATAGTATATATATATATATATATATATATATATATATATTATATATATATATATATATATATATATATATATATATAAAGGGAGAAAGAAAGTGATCCTTGTTACGATTCCGATATTTGCCTCTTCAAAGTTTTTTTCTTTTATTATCAATACTAAACCCAATAAATGTATGTGAGTATTTATCCCCTTCTCTTCATAAATGTCTTCAGAACTTACTTTACATTAACATATAAAAACCAAAAATTCAATTTACAATAAAATGCTTAAAAACAAAAGTTGAAAAAAAAAAAAAAAAAAAAAAAAAAAGGTGGGGTAGTTAACTGAACTGTAAAAAATAATAATAATAATAATACCATATGAAATTCTTTGGAGACATATATTACCTGTTGTGGGAAGAGAATCACCATTGAAAGATCCCATGTGAGCATGGTCACTATGTTGTTCTTCCTCTTGTCTTGGTGATGCTTCATCACTCTCTTCTAAAGTATCTATTATAGGATCATGTAAAGGTCCATCATTATCTGACATCTAGAAAGATACAATTATTATCATATAATGCTTCCTTTCAATTCAAAATACAATAGGTATAAAACAGCATAAAAATATAATATTTATGGCACAAAAATTATTATAATATTGTTTATCATAATTATTAGGTTTCTACTGCCAGAAACAGAAGAATATATATATATACCAATTTCAGAATTAAATTCTATTCTTGTATTTACATTATGGTCTATAAATTGGTGCTGGGGGGAGGGGGACTCTAAAATATAAAGATAGGTTTAAAATAAATTATTGAGGGCAAACCTATGACCATTTGATTGAGGCAGGAAAGTTGAGGAAATTCTATGCCACCTAGAAGCATGTAAAAAATATCAAGGCTGGGGAAATGGAGCCACAGTTTGGAGTCCTGGAGCTTAACATATTTGTATTACCCAGAGCTATAAGCATTTTCAGTGGAGCTGAAGCTGGAGCCATTAAAATTCTTCTGTCACCTGTTTTCAATATTTTAATTACAACTAATTTTAAACATTAAATTTTAGCTTTTACTCTTTAATCCATTTCTCAGGAAATAATTCAGGCTGATGTGATGTTCCAGGGTGACAGTAACAAGCCATTAAAAATTATTTTTTGGATTACAGCCAGAGCTGGAGTATCAACTTAAAAAGTATTGACTCTGGAGCCGAAGCTGCAGCATTTGAAATAAGGTGCCTCTGGAGTTGGAACCGGAGCGAATTCACATAAGCTCCTCAGCTCTGTAAAATACGGTACAGGCCTATATCAAATTTACTTATCATCTTTATAAGGATTCAAACTGGTAAACACACAGAACTGCAAACCTTTTCTAATCTCAAAATACACTAACTTTTTATCTTAGAAAAAAAAAAAAATAAATAAAAAAAATAAGGTTTATAATAATCTAATCAATTGAATATTCAGAACAATATGACTTTTGAGATCAGAAGTTTCCAAAGAGTTATGCGATGCAAGATGATTCGAGAAATTACTCCTACACATGTTATAAGTACCTAATTAATATTTGAAATATTTACTCCAAAAATCCTAACACTGAAGTATTGGAGTGAAAAATTTATGATTAAATTTATGATTAAAAATTAATGATTAAAGAATTGCAAAATAAAAATATAAAATAAAACTCAACAAAGAAACCCTACCTACAATTAAGTCATTCTATAAAATAGGTGTGAATTAACTTCATTTCTGATAAAAACTAAGGTTAATACCGGTATATATATATATATATATATATATATATATATATATATATATATAATTATATATATATATATATATATATATATATATATATATATATATATATATATATATATATATATATATATATATATAGCTATATATAATAATAATATAAATGCTAAATATATTTTAAAATAATTAAAATACTTACTTCTTTGTTTATAAAATATTTTTAAAAACTTCTTCAAGCACAATGACTTCAAGTATGAATAAAAGATACTATAAAAACCCTCAGTTGTTCGTTTATATTTCGAGATCCAATTTTAAAAAGTACGAAGTTACTTCATACAGGCTACATAAAATCTTTATGTATATTGATGATTCTGTTGATCGTACTGAAATATAGAGATTAAAAAAATAATATTTAAAAAAAAAGAGAGAGAGAGAGAGAGAGAGAGAGAGAGAGAGAGAGAGAGAGAGAGAGAGAGAGAGAGAGAGAGAGAGAGAGAGGAAGAGTGAGAGAGTGAAAGAGAAGAGAGAGAGAGAGAGAGAGAGAGAGAGAGAGAGAGAGAGAGAGAGAGAGAGAGAGAGAGAGAGAGAGAGAGAGAGAGAGAGAGAGAGAGAGAGAGAGAGAGAGAAGAGGGAGAGAGAGAGAGAGAGATCGAAGAGAGAGAGAGTAGAACGAGAGAGAGAGATCGAGAGAGAGAGAGAGAGAGAGAGAGAGAGAGAGAGAGCAGAGGTAGAGAGAGAGAGAGAGAGACGAGAGAGAGAGAGAGAGAGAGAGAGAGCGAGTAGAGAGAGAGAAGAGCAGAGAGGAGAGAGAGAGAAGAGAGAGAGAGAGAGAGAGAGAGAGAGAGAGAGAGAGAGCAGAAGAGAGAGAGAGAGAGAGAGAGAGAGAGAAGAGAGGAGAGAGAGAGAGAGAAGAGAGAGAGAGAGAGAGAGAGAGAGAGAGAGAGAGAGAGAGAGAGAGAGAGAGAGAGAGAGAGAGAGAGAGAGAGGAGAGAGAGAGAGAATTCTAAGTAAAGGGAAGATTGGTGGAGAGATCCAGGAGCCGGAGCCTTTTTTATTTTTAAAACAAAACTGGCTTGCAAATTGCCACTACTTTACATAAATAAACTCTCACTTTCCAAATATTTAATCCATAAATGCAGATTTTACTAATGTGTAAATGATACATATATATACACATCTGGGGAATGAGTGTATGATTGATGTACATTGGGGACATGTATCCATTGTATCATCAATGTCAATGAGTCTAAATCGAAGGCAAATAGAAGAAGAAGAAAAGAATATATAAGCTAATTAAAAATTTTGTTATTCCATAAACTCACAATTTATTTTTACTCTATAGAAACTATAAATAATTTTAACATAATACATTACAAAACCTAATAAATCAAGGGATACCATATATGATATATAAAACACCAAAACCCAATTAAAAATTAAGCATAAATTCATGAATTTGACATTAAATTTGATATATCAAAATTCAGTATTTGCTCATGTTCAAAACATTTCATTTAAATGAGTAGCACATGAACATTTGTCCATATGTGCCTCCACCCACCATATTCCCTCAACAGTTTGCTCTTTCACAGTATATCAATAGGCCTTGTTATAAAATATGATATTGAAAAAATTGATATTGGATATCAATATCATAAATAAATCAATGATGTTTACACCTATTTCACGAATTTATACTTAATTTTTTAATAATTTTTAATTGGGTTTTGGTAGGTCCTATTTTTACGTGTCAAAGATATTTCCAGCTTTGCTACGCTTTCTGCCATGCATTTACATTAAAAATTTATATAATTTCAGTATTTATGAGCGAGGACCTCTCCTCACTGATTTTTATAAAACTTGCACAAAATACTAAATAGGTGTTAATAGCATGTTTAAACCAAAAGAAAGTGAATATAGCCATTTAATTATTCACATAATAAACACATTCTACATTATTAGGTAATTATTGGATTACATTTCAATCAATTATTATTTTTGTACATTAAATACAATAATTTTTTTTTTAAACATTACTATGATAAAGCTACGAAAAGTATCATCAGCTCATGAAATTATGCCTCACATCCTTCAATTAGGGTTTTTACAAACACTAAAGATTTTTTTTTATCAATACATCGATAGCATTTTTAGTTTTACAATAAATAATAAATAATTTTTTATGATTATCAGTGATTTGGTAGTTTTTCTATATATATATATATATATATATATATATATATATATATATATATATATATATATATATATATATATATATATATATATATATATATCGTCAGGCGGGGTGATATGAACCACTTTAGGTATAACTTCGTCTCCCGACTTTCCTAATACACTTTTTGGAATTTTTTTTCTTCTGAAAATCAAGGCCCTATAGTAGGTCATAGCAACCACAAAAAATCATAATGCATTCTACTATAGTTTTATTAAAGTTTAAATAAAGCTCATTCAGACTCACCTTGGAGGGGTGAATCGGGGCACTATTGTGGGGTGAATTGGGCCACCCGTTTAAATTCCTCTTTTAAGTATAAATTAATTTTATATTTATTTTTTACTTAACATAGTAATTGGTCATTAAATTAAAGTTAGTAATAAGTAATTACAATGTCAATAATTATACATAAAATAGAATAAAATGTGGTAGTCCAATTCACCCCTCTCGTGGGAAAAAATGACACTTTTTTGAATTAATATTTTCCATATAAATTTCATTTTTATTTTAATTTTTACTTATATAAGTAATACTGTTTATTATCATAAAATTTGCCTATACATAATAAAAATGTCAATAATAATAATAGAAATAAGAAAACAATGGTGTGGTCCGCTTTCCCATCACAAATTTTATGGCTGGGTGAATGGGGCCAGTTAGGCCGCGTGATTTGCCACTAGTACTGTTTGGAACAAAAATTTTACTTTGCCAGTTTAAAGCTAACATACTCAACTGTATACACTGAAAATAATTAAAATCTTTCACAATTTTTCATTTTATTACAAAGTTAAAAAAACACATTTTTCAAAAGTGACATTCTATTGAAGGGCATTTTATACCCTAATTTATATATTTTTTTAAAATATAAAACTCTCTAGAATTAAATATAATCTTCATAAGAATCGTTTTGGAATACGAACGGTTATTGAATGAGCAAAAAAAAAAAAAAAAAAAAAAAAATTATTATTTTAATTTTTAATTTTATTTACAGTGGACCGTTCTCCCAGTCCCCGCCCAACGGCTATATATACATATATATATATTAATTATATATATATATATTATAATATATATATAATATATTATATATAATATATATATATATATATATTTGTAATAAGCTTTATACGCCTATTCCAAATATGTAATGGTTTTTTCTGTAAGTGTCCGTACTTTTTTCGAGATATTTCATTTTAAAAAATATTTAACATAAATGTGATTAAAAATTATTTAAAAATATTTCGAACTTTTTGAATCATGTCGTTACCCAACTGAAATTCATTGTTGGTATCATATAGTAACCAAATAATATTTTAAAAAAAAAAAAAAAAAAAAAAATCAAACTGACCCAAGTGTAAACAGAAGGGCTATATATATATATATTATTAATATATTATATATATATATATATATATATATATATATATTTTATATATATATATATATATATTATTATATATATACTTTAAAAAAATAATAATGAAGCATAAAAAAAACAATAATTTAAGCCTTTAAGAAAAAAGTTACAGCCTCTCAAAGTTAAAAATTTTCCTATAGGCTTTCTTATAAAAAAAAATTAGTGGGCTCATGCTCGTTTTAGGTCCATCCTAGTTCAGGTATAATAAAATTTGTTAAGTATACATAGATTTTCTCTGTGTATACCTAACAAAATATATCATAACCTGAACTAGAGGGCCTGTAATGAGACCTAACCTGGATGGATCAAAATTGAAAAGTCTATGAGAGTTTTAACAACTTTGAGAGGCTGGAACTTTTTTCCTAAACAGACCACCACTTTTGTTTTTTTTTTAATCTTAATAATTTTTTAGAGTATATCCTGTGATTTTAATAAAAATCGGGGTGAAGCCCTTCTGCACTATTACCAAAACTTCAATTTGTAAGATGTAATTTCCAAAGTGTCCTTTTTTAAAAATAAAATGTGAGTATGTGCAACAAAACTACTAGAGATATTTTATCATTTTTATGCCTTTACTGATAAGGTACCTAAAATAGGTCTAGGTTAAGTTTACAGTCCAGACCTATGTAACAAAAAATTTTGATATGCTATTTTTTCAGAATTGGCCTAACTCAAGATTTTATTATGTCCATTCTCGATTTATGTTCAATTCTGTAAGTAAATTTTTTCAAAACTGAAAGGTCCTTTAATATGGAAAAATGGTTATCTCCCTTTAAAAAAAGATAACTGAAAAATGGTTTTTCCCCCCCCCTTTTTTTAAAAACGAATTATGTTCAATTCTGTAAGAAAATTTCCTAAAAAAAAAAATCCTTTAAAATGACACAGGATAACTACAGTAGGTCTTTAGATTAGGGCCTAATGTAATGACCACCAAACTGCTTTTAGGCTTCTGCTCTCGTATCTTTAATTTATAATTCAGAATACTTTAGAAAACTATATATTTTTTAGTTTTACATTACTACTATTCACTGCATAAGTTAATTAATTTGTTTAAGGCTCAGTGAAGTTCTGCTTAGCAAACTGCAGCATACAGCAGCGTCAACAAATAAACACTCGCTCGACGACCATTATGATAACAACGAATGTAAGGAAGTAAAAAATGAGGGTTATTGTTTTTTTTAATTTTTATGGAAAAAAGAATATTGTTGTGTACCTCAGAGAGGAATTAACATCAAAATGTCGCCTCCTTCCTTAGTGGCAGGATAAAGTGCCAACACTTGCATCAATTTTTTGCCACTCCTAACGTCTCAGATGGATAAAACCAGGTATATTTAGGTGGTTGATCAATTTACAAAAACAATGATGGCCACATGAGATCGAGTTTGGTCTTGAACTTCAAAGCGATGCAACAAAATGGCACTGGCATCATTGACGTCATATTGAAGAAAGGTGAAATAGCAAATTAATTTAAGTACGTACATCATAATTACAATGCTTTATACTGCAAAATGCTTTTGAACGTATAGAAACGATCTACGTATATTATATATTTTTTTGTATGTTTATAACTTTATAAGACTTTTTTTTTCTTCTAGCTCTAATCATAGTATAAATATAATTAAAATTATAGTACTTCAATCCATTGTTAGAATTTTTGGACCATCTGGTGTGTGTGTGTGTGTGTGTGTGTGTGTGTGTGTGTGTGTGTGTGTGTGTGTGTGTGTGTGTGTGTGTGTGTATGACGCCAAAACTTAAAACAAATTTAATATAGCTTCGTACGTAGCAAAAATTTAGTTTTATTATCACAAATATTTTTAGCATTTGTCGAGGGAAAAAAATTGTAGGAAAATGTCAAATATTTTTATAAAAATTCTTCAATTACGTTTGTTCGAAAATGCCATAAGGAGTACGATGCCAGTTAAAAAGAAATTTAGAATTTGTTTGCTATGAACCAATCACAACTTTTCTTACATTTTCGACGTAGGCAAATGAAGGGGTATAAAAACTATTATATACTTTCACATATATATCTTCTATTTTGCTCATTTTAGTATTTTATTTTAGGATATAGTATTTTTTTTTAGATATAGAAACTATTAGCTATATAGCTACAGTATTAGTTTCGGAATTTATATTTTTGTCTACATGTGGTATCCATTTTTTCACTAATTTCACTAAAAAATCACATTGTCTTGCGACAATTGTGGACTCACTTCTAATTCAAAGCGGTACTATTTAGTCGTGTTTGTGTAATGTAATCAAAGTTAATAATCAAAATGTAAAAAGGGTATAGAGGTAAATTTCTTCATTTCTTTTCAAATATTTTCACTATCAACCTATCTCTATTCTCTTTACCTTCTCACCAATCAAATTTACCCTAACTAAGATTTTAAGTGATAGATTACTAAAACCAAAAGGCAGAGTTATCTATGGACTATCTAGATCTTATTCAAAGAGCAAAAAATCTTTGAAATCAACAAATTCAGATTCACAATTGTACTTATATATCACTTTTTTAAAACCTTATACTATGGAATATCAAGATCTTATTGTAAGATTAATTTAATCTGCTTTAGATTAAATTTTCGTCAATTGTGTAATCTATATTGGTCTTAACGAACGGATTTGTTGCAAGTTCTTGATAACTCGTGCCTATCATTTGCAAAGTATATAATCTAGGCTCTCCGAAGCTTATAGCAGTTTTCGATATTTTGTGTATTATTAGGTCAAAATCATTTAAAATTAAGGTTTACTTTAATATAAGAAAATAATAGACGGTAGAAGCCACGTGGGCCTATCGAGACTAGCCTATTGGTGTTTTGCCAAGTTTAGTTAGTCTTAGTGTAATTAATTCAAAATTTGGTATGAGAGTTGGATAAGCAATGCATCATTGCCTAACCCTTCAATTACAGTGATTTCCTAAAAAAATTCAAGCTCAAACTTAGGGCTAGGTCATTTTCAACCCAAATTTGTTTTTTTGTGTGTGTTGTGGTCTTCTAAACCCTTTCAAAATTCAAATCAATAATTTTCCTGGTGGTTAAGCCATAATCTCATTTTTCCTCACAATTCAATTTTCAAGTTATGGGCATATAGCTAGATACTTTCAACTTCAATTTTGCTTTTATTTTCTTTGGTCTAATAGACCTTTTCAAATTCAATTCAAATAATTTGGCCTGGTGATAGGCTATTTTTCATTATTTCATCTTTCTTCAAGGTTTCCATTAGTCCCTTGGGTATTTGCCAATTTCAGCGCAAAATGTCTGACGCCAGAGATACAAGCCTTCACTGATAGAGTTTAATAAAAATCTAACCTATAGTCAAGCCATTTCATCCCTCAAGGCAGAAGTAGATATTTATCTTAGTCAGAGAGTATGGCCTACAGTATATATAAAGAAAAATGCAGTTTATGTAAAGGAGTCTCGTGAGGTAAGTAGAGTCCTTGTTAAAAGATATTAAAGAAAGGATACAAATATTATAAAATATTTAATGATAATGAAGTTGACTCCCTCATTCCTGAGTTTCATAATAAGGAGTTGTGTAGTCAGATTCAGTACCAATGCTCAATTAAATCAAAATTAAGTGAATTAAAATCTAAAGGGGATCAAAATGCCCCCCTCCAAAAAATACCTTGCTGCTCATTTCAGTGAATCTGTTCTTAGAGCTTTAGATTGTGGTTTCTTTGAGGGCAATGAAATGTATAAGTTTTGGCGCTTATAAAACTTCAATTTCAAAATTTAAGAGGCTCCTTAGGTATTTAGCAAAAAATTTAAGTGAATTCATTAAACTTTCATTGCTTAAAAATAAATTAAGGGATATGCATACTCTCTTCAGAATCTTTCTATTAGTGATAATAATTATAATAAAGCTCTTGAACTTCTTGATAAAGAGTTTTTAGATGAGAATTTCCTCATTGATGAAATTATTAAAAAAATAATCAACTTAAAACCAATATTTGACCCAACGTATAATGCGACAAAGGTTTACTTAAATGATATCAGAACATTAATATATGAACTTGAGAGTTATAACCTCAAATATCTTGAGGAGTCTACAGGATTAGTAGTACTTAGTCACATAGTTTTATCAAAATTACCTAATGTGGTAGTAAAAGAAATTACTCGCAAGTTGAATACCAATTACCCCGATTTAAATCAAATATTTAATGCTTATAATGAAGTTATCAAAAATATTGTTAAAACGCATCATAATAAAGGTCAAAATTTCAATCAAGTCCTCCCAATAATACTTATTCAAAATTTAAGAAATTAAATACTTTAAATGAGCCCTATTATAAATTTAAATTAATGAAATCAAAGAACGAATGAGTCCTTAAAATCTTAATAATAGGCCTGATTCTAATTCTGCTTGCAGAATTTCCACAATTCATACTAATGGTTAGTGTTTAAATGAAGCTTCTCATAGTTAATTGATCTCCACTTCTATAATCAAAGTTTTCAAATCATGTTAAGTTTTGTTCATACCCAGGTATGTGATGACGCAACTGCAATGTTATCAAACTATGAGTTAAGAATTAAAAGATGTAATGAAATAAATCTATGCCCAATTGTCCAAGCTCCTAAACATACTGCAGATCAGTGTCCTGGACTTGAGGAGCAACTTTCTTTTTCAGTTGCCAAGTTTGGCAAATACAAGAAGTCATATTACAGCTCTTTGAAAGCAAAGGAAAAGTTCCACCCTCAAAAATGTATGTCTTAGCTTTAGCCAAAGCACCAACAATTTATATTTGTTACCATCAATTACTATTAGGATTGGTAGAGGTAAGTTTCAGCTTCAGTTCGATGCTTAGTCGACTGTGGCTCACAGAGGTCCTACTTTTCTAAAAGAGTGCTTGACAAATCAATATATCTTTAGAGAATCATCAAAGCACTCACAATACGATATAAAAACCTATTTTAGGTATTACTACCGCAGTTTTGAAAGAGCTGTTCTTGATGTATCATATGACCAGTCTTGTTTTAACCTTCTCTTTGGATTGATGAGGATCTTTGCAAATAAGTTTACGAAGATTTAAGTTCGTAGTATCAGGCTCTAATTATTTAAAAATAAATCTTATAAATTGGCAGATTCTGGCTATAAAGGTCTAATAACTCATTTTTTTTGATTTGGATGCCTTAATTGGCATCGATTTAATAGAGTATTTCCCCTCCACTAGAATTGATTAAATGTATTGAGTGGATCTGCTTTTAAGTTAAGAGATGGTTCTATAATTCCATTTGGAAATATTACTAATTTTATATACAATAATCAATTTAAAATTTCAAGTCAACCATCACTTGTTCTAAATCATAATCATAATCATATTCAAAATCAAAATCATTTGCAGGTTAACCATACTTTGGTTAATGCAGTCTTAAACCCTGTACATTCTTATTTTAATCCTTTAGGCCACATACAATCCTTTAAGGGCAAGGATTAGAAAACATGTTCAAATTAGAGTCGTTAGGTATAGAAGGTATGAATAATAATAAATCTGAAGATGATTTGAAACAGATTGAAAATTCAAAGTGGTATAGAGTTTAAGACGGAAAATATCATACAGATCTTCCATGGATTGAAGATAAACTCCCTTTGTTGCCATCAGATTAATATTGCTCTTCCAATGCCTAATAGAGTTCATGAAAATTTAAATAGGAAAAGAATGGGTTAAAGCCTATGATGATGTCTTCCAGCCACAATTAGCTGATGGTATTATTGAAGAGTTCAAAGTATCTCCCTCTGAGTATAAAAATTATATTTGGGTTCCTCACAGACCTGTTATCAAACTGATGAACAAGTATCAACAAAGGTCAAGCCTGTGTTTAACTTGTTCTCTTAAACTAATTCTTTACCATCTCTAAATGAGGCAGCCAATAACTGGACCAGATCTTATGTCCTCCTTGTTGGGTCATTTATTTCGGTTCAGATCAAATCAGTTTCTTTGTCATGTTAGCGGACATTAAACAAGCCTTCCTCTTTCAGATTAAGTTAAAATCTATCGAAGACCCAATCGCTTTTGTTTTTGTTTAAGTAATGGTCAATTAAAGGCTTATTGATACTCAACCATTGTTTTTGGTTTCACATCTTCACCTTTCATCCTCAATTATTCATTAAGCATCATGCTCAGTCTTATGAGGATGATGCATGTTACTCAGATTCTATTAAATAATTTTTTTGTTGATAATTTAATATTAGTGGCAATGACTAGCAACATTTAAAAAGAACTTTAATTATTGATGCAACAAAAGAATGGAAGATGGTGTTTTCCATCTTAGAAGTTGGGACTCTACTAATGATCAATTAGACTGTTATGGAGGAGAGGGTAGAGATAGTTCAACTCAAGGAATCGGAGATAGGAGGTTCTTGGATATCTTTTTAATCCTCTTACAGATAAGTTAAAACTAGCAAAATTTTCAGTAAATGCTGATGCAAATACCAAAAGATTGTGTGTTATCTGCTGTGTCCAAGGTTTTTGATCCTTTAAATATCTTTTAACCCGTAACTTTAAGAGGTTTATTAATTTGGAAATTATGGCAATTAGGTCTTGATTGGGATGAAAAGGTCTGCTGAGTTTTAGTTTTTCTGGTCTTCTCTTTGTTCAATTTTATAAATTACATAATAATTGAAAATGGAAAGGTGTGCTTTCTCAACCTTCCTACTAAACTCTTTATTCGTATTTGTGATGCTTCTCGCTCTGTTATGGTTTTTGTTATTTATATGTATAGGTCAAGGTTCTAATTTAATATTCTCAAAGGCCAAGGTGGCCCTCTAATCTAGGGCTTTGCCCTCTTTGGAGTTGTTGTCTGTGTTCTTAATTTTTTAAATTTACAAATCAATATTATCAGAATTTTCTAATATTGCAGTTCAAAAACATAAAGGTCTTTGTAGATGCTGAAATTGTCCTTTCATGGATGTTTTTGGAAAGAGGCAAAAATAAAATATTTTTGTAAATAATAAGCTCAAAGAAATTTATGAATCAAAAATCAAGTTGAGCAAGAGTACAAGTATCCATTTCTTATGCTTATATCAATACTGCTGAAAACCCAGCAGATCTGATTTACCAGAGTTTTACAACTTCTAAACTTTCTTCAAATTTCAATTATGGGCTAAAGGGTCCTTCTTGATTCTCCTAGATCAATCTCAATGGCTTATTAGTAAACTTAAATGTTTGTCTGATGCCAATAGAAAAGACTTTACAATGTCACACATCTGTGGTTGTTTCACAGTCTTTGTTACCATTTTAAAGACTACTTAAGTGTGCATAGGCTTTATAAAGTAACCAAAAATATTCAATTCATTAGCAGGAGTAAAGGGCTGGATGAAGATTGTGATCAGAAAACCCCAACTCTATTGTTGAAGATATGCAGCAGCATTCATTTTTCTTAAAGGAGATATTTTCTCCAAATCCTAAAAAGGATGAAATTCCACCGCTGGTCAATCAACTCAACTTATTCATAGATGATAAAGGCCTAATCCGATCCAAAGGTAGAATTGCCAAGACACTTTTATATAATGATGATGTGATAAATCCAATTCTTCTTGGCAAGAATCATCATCTCACTAAATTAATAATAAGAGACTTTCATTCAAGATGTCAACACTTGGTGTTCAACCACTCTCATTTCATCAAGCTCATGGCTTCTGGATTACCAAGGCCAGGCAGGCTGTAAAAAATGTTTTGTCAGACTGTATAGTAATTTGCAAAAAATTTAAAAGTATACCCTTTAAATATCCAAAAATGACTAATCTTCCTTTTCATAGAGTTAATTTTGTGCGTCTTTTGAGCATCTGGCGTGGATTTACGGGCATCTCGTTGTAAAGATTAATGATAAGGAATTTCAAAAAATGTATCTATATTTTCCCCTGCCTTAATATCAGAGCTTTTCTGTTAATGTCCTTCCAGATATGTCCACTGAAACTTTTTTACTTTCATTCAACGTTTCAAATATATATGGCATACCATCCAATTTGGACTCAATGTCAGGAATTTCAAACAAGGTGGAAATATACTGTTTTAGAATCTTTGTTTCAAATTGTTTCTCGAACATATGCGTATTCATAACATCACATTCAGATTCCAGTCTAGTTCCAGTTGGGTGGGATCAGTTTGGGAGAGAATGAAACGAACAGTTAAGGGATGTTTCTATAAAACTATAGGTAAAGCCACCTTAACTTACTTTCAACTGTTAACAGCTGTTTTTCAAATATCACCAATGTTATCAATTCAAGACCTTTAACCTATAGGTCATCAGATAATGATTTTGAAAGTTATTGCTCCAAATTCCTTTTTGAAGCCTTATGGCAATTCAAACCTTATATTCAATGAAGTTTCCACCCCAATATGGAAAAAACTTCCTCCCTCACAACAAGACTTAGGCATAACTCTAACTGCTCAAGGTAGAGTTTTGGAGACTTTCAGGGAATTATGGTATGAGTCTTATATATTAAATTTGCGCCAGACAAGTAGAAATCTCTATCAGTCAGAGTGGACCAACAGAATAAAGGTTGGAGATATAGTTCTGATTCACACACCAAACAAACCTAGACCCTTCTGGCTTTTGGTAGAGTTCTGGAAGTCATTGTTGGTGATGACGATAAGATCAGGAGTGTGTTATTAAAAAAAGGAGATGGACAAACCTGTCACTATTCTATTTGTCATCTTTACCCATTGGAGTTATCTATTCCCCACTCTGTCTCCAGTGGAGAAACTGATGCTGAAGCAACAGTGACCTCTCCAATTCAGATGGTCAAAACAATGAAAATACAGATCAAGTTGATCAATCAAATATTCAGTTATTCAAAGTAATAGTGATACTGGTATTGTAGATGTACAACTTCAACTTGAGGTATAAATTCACCTCAACTTGACTCTCAACAGAATTCAAATTTCTCAGCCCAATTCAGTCAAAGAAAGACCTCTTAGACAGGCTGCTTTCAAGTGTCAAGAATTTCTTCGCAGGAATTTATCTGATTTGTAAAAAACTTAATTCTTTTAATTG
>JABUQX010103938.1:2500-10000 GCA_015478945.1 Trachelipus rathkii
CAAACGAACTTCCATTTTAGGCTTACAGTTGCCGAAGCATTGAAATAAAGTCTTTATAGTCGCTAAAAGAATGGTTCAACGAAAAGACTCTCTCAAAGACTCCAAAAGAGTCGTTCAACGAAAAGACTCTCACAAAGACTCCAAAAGAATCGCTCAACGAAAGACTCTCCCAAAGACTCCAACCAAACCGCTCAAAAGCTTCCCCAGCAACAATTGAAAAAAAAAGGGAATAAGAAGTCGCTTCCAACAAAATATGTTCCTTCCCCCAGAGATGAAGACATCCACTCTTCCTAGTGCCTACCCAACGAAGTTTAAAGACATCCAAATCATCGACTCAAAACTCCCACTCATATCACGACAGGGAAATGCAAAAACAAAACCCCCATTCTCCCCCACTTTGCCCGAATTCAATTTCGAACGAATTTAACGGAGAAGAAAAAAATTAAATATTTCATTAATAAAATAATAGACCTACTTATTAATAATACTGTAAATAATATTGAAAATAATGCTGAATAATAATAATAATAATAATAATAATAATAATAATAATAATAATAATAATAATAATAATAATAATAATAATAATAATAATAATAATAATAATAATAATAATAATAATAATAATAATAATAATAATAATAATAATAATAATAATAATAATAATAATAATAATAATATATGCTTTTACTACTACTACTACTACATGTAATAATAATAATAATAATAATATTTTCTTTTACTACGCTATTGGCTGTGCTGTTCCTATTTCGAAATGCGATTTTATTTAACAATAAGAGTGAGAATGTCAGATATATTCAATATTTGTATATTTAATATTATAAAAGAAAAGCCTAAAAAATGAATTGATTTCCCCTCTATTCTCATAATTATAAATATATTCGATATTTATATGTTTAACATTAAAAAAAAAAAAGGAAAATCTTGACAAACTTTCCTCTTTATTTTCTTAACTATTTTAATTTTGGATATAAATTTATTTCAATGTTCAAATATTATGATACTGGAAAGCCATTATTCCGTATGTTCAAGCAAAATATTGATCTTTTCTCTTCAGAAAAGCCTCTTAGAGTATACTGATAAAATATGTGCTTTAAACACTCTTCTTGCAATAAATTTAATGTGTGAAAGCTTTCTTTTTTATACTACTCCACCACTGCAAAGATTTCTCTTCTGTAGCCTTTGAAGAAATTGATATTCTTTCATATAACATTCATATTAAAGTTTACTTGGATCTTCTGTTGCGTTTCGTATTTTTTATACTTTTTTCTTTTGGTTTCCTTCACGCTCACTTTCTTTTCTCTCTTCAATCTGATAATAAGTTAAAGATCCTTCTGCAATAATAGATTTTAGATCAGTTGAATGTGTTGACATTGATGGCATTGAGGGCTCACTCTCAGGGCTTTTATTTGGAGAAAAAAAAATTTGAGGTTGAGAATGATAACTGTTCCAGATTTTCAAGCCAATTATCAATATCTTTTAATTTGTTCTTTATTGCGTCTTTCATTTCATCTTAAATCCACTTCGAATCGTTTTCTTTAACAGTATGAGAAAAAGTAGTCATCTTATATTGTTGATCGATAATTGTACTAACAATATAAATCAGGGATATCATAAATATTAAATCTACCTTCCAAGCCACTATTTTCCATAAAATAATATTTCAAGGCTTTCTCGTGTTCTAGTTTCATTGCTTTCACTCCACCATCGTCATAGCTAATATCTGAATTCTCTCTCTCTCTCTCTCTCTCTCTCTCTCTCTCTCTCTCTCTCTCTCTCTCTCTCTCTCTCTCTCTCTCTCTCTCTCTCTCTCTCTCTCTCTCTCTCTCTCTCTCTCTCTCTCTCTCTCTCTCTCTCTCTCTCTCTCTCTCTCTCTCTCTCTCTCTCTCTCTCTCTCTCTCTCTCTCTCTCTCTCTCTCTCTCTCTCTCTCTCTCTCTCTCTCTCTCTCTCTCTCTCTCTCTCTCTCTCTCTCTCTCTCTCTCTCTCTCTCTCTCTCTCTCTGATAGAGCCATTGAGCAAAAGCAAAATATAATTCAGTGAAAGTAAGTTGTTCTCTCAACTGATTTCTTCTTTCATAATGCACGTTGAGTTCGAGGTGGTTCAGTTGTGAATATCTATTTATCTCTAAATATGATGCATTTAATTTGGTTGTGCAATAAATTACACGAAGATGATTTTAAGACATTTGGGCACCTTATATTGCGCATGCGTGAGATTTGGGAGCTATTTTCTACTGAACCTAGTTTAGATTTTGCATATATTTGGGCATGTGTACATTGATTATGGTATTTAAAGGTGAAAATAGAATAAATCTATAATAAACTGATACTAACATATTTATTGAAGCAATAATTTAAAGTTACATTTTAATTTTATTGTTTATCGTACGCCACTGTGTTGATTTTTAACCAAATGTGTTGAAAGTTAGTTAAAACACCCATTAGGGAATCGTGGAACATTCTTCCTTGCACATGCATAGATCCGTGCATGGTAAATTGTTTTTCTTGCATTTGCAGCCTTTCTTGCATCCCCTCTTGCAACCACAACGAATTAGCTCCTCACATGTTTTAGCTGCTTTAGGGATTGTTATCCACTCTGGAACATATAGGCCATCATTCAATTTACTCCAACCCCAACTTGTCACAGGAGGTAATACAGGACTTGGAATTAGTGTCTGCCCCCAGATGTAGCAACCCTGATATATGGCTCTCTGATATACGGTGAATCTTTCCGTTGCCCACATCGTTTCTTCAGGAATACTGTTCGGGGTACAAGTCAAATTTAATAGTGCTTGTGTAAACAAGGGCATCGAATTTCAAGTATTCCACGCTGTCACTTTACTATGTCTAACAAAAGAAGAAACTGTGTCACATCCTATTAACGCAAGGAACATTGGGAATGCCCTACATTTTTTCAGGTCCCAGGGCATTGGCAATCTCATGTGCAGCTATGTAACGGAACATTTTTCTAATTCCAAAAGCTAACCAAAGTTGAACATCATGTGGAAAGGTTTGCATTACCATTACAGGTAGAACTACAACATCTGTATCAACGGTACGTATTAGTATTTGGGGTGGTCACATTGAACTGCATGTGCAACATGCAATAAAATGCGGGTGTCCGCTTCCTCGTGATTACATGGAGAAAGCAAATGTAATAAAACTTGTGGTGATTTGCAGAGGATCTGATCTTCATCTGTAACTATAAGTGTCTTGTTAATCTCATCAAATGCTTCTATGACAGATTTTGAGAGCAACCGAAATAGTTTTGTTTTGTTATCATCTACGCGCAAGAAGTCCTTCCAATTTCTCGATATGGGTGCATTTCCAACCACACGCAGTCTCGTTCCCTTTCTCTTTTGTCTCTTGCGGTACCTTTAATAGAATTTGATTTGTAAATATCCCACACAATATCTAAACGTGGGATCATATTGTCAAACTGCCTTTTCACATACGGAATGAAAACTAAGTTAGCATACTCATCAAATTTTTTCGAAAAACCAGGAGACAGTAACTTCATCAACGACCACACTTGTAGTGGTGTTTTTCTCAGTCTGTGAAACAGAAAGTGTTTCAAAGAATGTCAATAGATTACTTTTTGGACCAATGTATAGTTTTTCATATCTAGTTAATGAAGGAGGATATATCTGATTTTCCTGTCTAAAAAATTCATCCAGATTTCCATTTCAGTTTGGCAGGCAATATACAACTGAGAAAATAGTTCAACTCCTCTTTTCATGGACGTCAGTTTCAATCCTTCGTTTGAAGTCCTTTTAGTTGAGCTGGTAAATAATGGGAGGTTGTTTCGATGTATGACATCGTGTAATGATTTTGTTCTCTTTACAATACGTTCTTCTACATATAAAGTAAACTGATCCTTTCCAATTTGTTGTATGTTTTGTATTGTTTTAGTAGCGGAAGGGGAAGCAATTTACTTACTTTCTAGATTTTTTTTTCTAGATGCAACAAGTCCATGTTTTCCTCTTCAAATTGGTTTCCATAATCCTCAAACACATGCACAAGTGATCGTGCATCTTTTGCCAATGCTGTTTGTTCATGATGGTATGTTTGCAATTGTTTTCCTATGTCTTTGAATGTTTTTTTCAAACTCATCAATTACTCTGGCAACCTCGGGACCTGCTATCATCCATCGACGAAGGGCATTAGCATTATCTAGGATTCCTATAACAACACCTTCCCCTTTTATACAAGCGTTACTCTACTTGTGAGCTTGATCAATGGCAATTGCAGAAAAAACATGTCTAGTCTTTTGTTCAACAAAATGGCCATCACTGAACTCTTTTTCAATTGTTGGATACTTGACTCTAATTCAGCCAAATCTTTTAGATGAACTAGAATCCAACAAGCATAATTATACTGGTCTAATGCAAGAAACATATGTGCCAGATCTGTTAAAGCATCTAAGTACATGTCGAAAGAAGCCACTGGAAGAGAGCGTGCAAATGTCAGTAAGCACAATTTCATTTTCATTACAATTGTCCAGTAATGAAACTGTGGATGTTTACGTTTTCTTTCTTCACACCACTGATAAAGTCTAAACAAGACTTCCCATTTTCTTTAGTATTGAGGATCATATGTATCATAAGCCTTCTGTTTAAGTATATAAAATGCAACCACTGTTATTTGATGGAATTTTCTGGCTCTGGTAATGTGTGATGCATGCAAGAATGAACCGGCTGTTCCTGATGACGCTATATCAGCTCAGCTTGAACCAATGCTTCTGTCCAACAACATCCTTCTAGGAACTTTCCAATACTTTTCAGAGCGGCAATCTCAATATGAAGCCCTCCAAACATAACTACAAAGTGATCTTCTCAATATATATTAGGCCATTTCCATTGTATCTCCTTTGCTATGGCATATAAAGGCTGGTCAAATCTAAAAACTGGTATTTTTCTCGGGTTTAAATGGTTAACATCAGTTTTCACTACGTTCATTAAATGTCTTATCATGGCCACTGTATGAGCACTCTCATGAAATAAAGGCAAAAGAGCTGTACGTGAAATTTGTGTGACCTCAGTTGACTGATGATTTGTCTGATATGCAGCCCATGTTATATTCAATGTGGTGACTTAATTTGTTTCATCTAAAATCTTTCTTGCATTATTCAACCACTCGTGTTCTTGGTTTATATGTTCCTGGAAGGCTGTCCTCTTCAATGATACAGTAATAGCTGTAGATAAAGGTGAACCTTTCACATTGATATTAATTGGCGTAAAATCTGTGTAACTGGTTGGTAGTTGATGCAATGCCTTTGTGTTTTGAGTTTTAGCATGAATCGGCAAATGAATGATACTGCTTGCGCAATCAATACTATCTGGATGCTGGATCAAAGAAATTCCAGTTCCATGGAAATTTTTTTTTGCTGTTGTGGAGGAGGGGTTATGGTCTATGTTGTCTACAGCTGCGGTAGTAAATACATTTTTACTTAGAGATAATGGACATTCTACATTATGATGATAATAACTTTCACACACACTGTTCCCCATTTGTGATGAAAGTCTTAACACACAATCATATGATACACTAAACCCTAGATGAAATAACCTATCAACAAGCTCTTTTTTACGAGTATGAGCATGTATCATCATGCCAATGTAAATTGGAACGGGTATTTCCTGAGCAATACTGTGTCGAACAGATGATGGGGTGTCTTACTTATTTGCGTTTGTGTTTTAGGCTGTTGAAATTCATTAGCTGGGCTATGGAAAGGAAAGCAGGTGATGCTGGTTCAGCATTTTGATCTTTAATGTTTGGACCTTCCAATACCATGTTGATTAGAGCTAACAAAATAGTGGAAACAGAGTTCTCATGTCAACTTTCTTGAAATGACTCATCAAAAGAATGTGCTGTGCTGCTCGTGCAAGAATAACTGCATGGTCGTTGTCCTTTTTCATATGCTTTTTCTAAGGTAGCACCAATATCCTCATCAAATGCTAATAAAACCTCTCGACCCTTGTTGTAGGACCGTAGATCTGGAAAATGCGTAAGTTTTCTATTTTTTATTCCAGTGCTGTGAACTTTAGAATCAAGATCGATTCCAAAACTTTGCAATCGCGTGACATATAGTTTTGCTAGATGAGAATATTTAAATACTGTAGCATACTCTGATTGCTCATGTCTCCTCAATGTACATAGCTAATTCTGCGAAAATAATACCTGATATCTTATTTACTTTGTCTGTTCCAGTCTCTTGGGCTGTCCTGACAGCTCTTGCCCGATTATATAGGCCTACTAAACACCTAATGTAATATTTTGCTTCCAAAGCAACCAGGTCACCTGCACTCTATCGAGCCAGGAGTTCTGTGTCCTCAAGTAATGTTGCACTTGCTCTTACACGTCTGTCTAGCTGAAATGTTGAAGCTTGACGCCAACGTTCATTAGTATTTGCTGATTCTCCACAAAAAAAAGCATATTTCGGGGTAATCTTCTCCGAGTATGATCTTGTCCTCTTACGTTTGATAGCTTGATCCCCATCTTGATGGTTTTCTCTTGTTCTCTTTTCTGCTCTTTGAAGCGTTGTGTCGCTGTATTTCATCTTACATGACTGGTGCCTTTTAGCTTTATTGCTACTAAGAGTCATTTCAATACCCTCACCATTATTTAATCGATTTAAATTCAATTGCTTAGGCAGAGAGCTTAGTTCATCAAATTTTATAAAATTTTCAGCCAATACTTTGTTGCTGGAACCAATGTCTTTTCTCTTTGATAAATTTGGATTTGTTAACGGTTGCAATATATCCTCTTGGCAAATGAAACATAACTCCCAATTTGTCTTCGTCGGTTGTTGCGATGTTGAAGATGCTAAAGGGTCTATGAGTACAACCTTCTTAGACATGATTAACTTTCCTTCATCAAGATACAGATGAAATTATCACTTAGCAATTCTTATTCATTGGAAAAAAGAAAAGAGGGTAGTTTAGTGACCAAAGGCTTGAAATTATTACTTATTTATACGCAATGCAAAGAAATGTTAGCATTAAATTTAAACAGTCATATAAACCCTTACAGATGGAATTTAAAGTGCCCCAATATCTTAAAATTAAGTTCATATAATGTTCAACAATGATAAGTATTTTATGTTTGTATCACAAAGTGCACAATTGCTTTACAATTCTATACTATGTCGGCCCACTAGTATGTTGTTACCTGTGTTATTGTATAGTAGTGAAACTATGGTCTGGAATAAGTGGTATAGATCTAAGGTACAATGTGCTCAGATGGACATTCTTAGGGGCATGTTAAATGTGAGAAGAATTGGCAAAATGAGGAATGAACGCATTAGGGAGTTGGGTGTTGTGAAGAAAGGCGTAAATGAGAGAATAAACGAGAGTACACTGAGATGGTTTGGTCATATGGAAAGTGTGGATAATAGTCGGTTGGGTAGGAGTGTGTATATTGCTGAGTGTGATGGAAATCATCTGACTGGGAGACCGAAGATAAAGTAAATTGAGTCAG
>JABUQX010103938.1:15000-17500 GCA_015478945.1 Trachelipus rathkii
GATATAAGTTCATTTAAGACCTACAACCTTGATAGTTTTGTTTTAGTTGACACGTTTAATCATGTCTGAATTCCTAAATGACTAACACTGTAGACCTAACTATATGTTTCAGTATTATAGTTGCTAGTAATGCTGCAATTTCAAATCAAACTTGAACAGACCTGTCAATGAGTTCTGCAATGTGTCATTCCCCGATATCTAATTTCGTTCACTGTGACCAGTCACCTCTGAGTGGTGTAACTTGTATGTATTTCTATTGTGTGATTTTGTTTTATTCTACACCAAAATCAAAGAATTTTATTCTCTTCATAAGTATACATTTATGTTTATTTTAGTTCGATAAATGAAATTATCAGAAATTTACGATATAGAAGAAAATTTTGCTTGCAAAAATTCTCCGAATGTTTTTTATGTTTGAGGAGAATTTGCCACTAAAATTCAACGAAAACCAATTAACACTGCTGAAAACTGCTTGAAAACTTTATTTCGATTGTCCTTTGGGAGACTAAGATTAATCCTGAGCTACACACACAGCATGCAATAGGTCTTATTTTAAACCAATGCAGTTGTTACAAGGAAATAAAGAGCATTTACTTTTTGGATTTTGGAGTGCCTATGATTTTGATGGAGCCAACAAATCATTATAACGACTGCTACTTTTGATTAACAAATGCTGCTGGTTTTACTTCAAAATTTAAAAATTCTATTTTATACCCAAAGATTCAATTAGCTATGAAACTAGCACTTAATAGTGAAGACTTACCAATTTAAAATTTGCTCCAAGTTTTTTATTATTCATCTGATTTTTATGAAATTTTCAGTGTATAAATAATTTGACGTTACAAAACTTTATTAAAGTATTAGGTTTATACTTCCTTTAATCAGTATCCAAAATTAAGAGCATCTCTTCATATATTTTGTTATTACAATTTTCCCGTCAGAGAGTGAAAAAAATATCTCAAAGGTGAAATATACTGTAATTTTTTATATTAATCTCAGGGGTCAAATTGTTGCGTATATAGAAAAATGCAATTCGACCAATTAAATCAATTCCAAAAATTTTATAAGAATTGGTCAAACAGTAAAATAAAATAAAGAGATTTTTCAATTTTGGCATCTTCACTCCTCTTTCAGATAATTTGAAAAAAAAAAATCTGCAAAGAAAGATTTTTTAATTTTTTGAATATGATTTAGGGAAGATAAGTAGGACTAAACCTAAAGCTTTTTTTTCTAGAATTTATCTAAATGTTTAAGTTTTTTTCGAGATGGAGCTACTCAAATTCAGCAATTTATATTCGGACCAGATGTCAAAGAGTTGGTATGCAGAAAAGTGCTTTGAATCCAAGTTCTGTAACTCGACAAATTCATAAAAACTGGACGAATTGCAAAAATAAGTAGTGCAAATTTCAATTTTTACGAATATTTTTAGTTGAACATTGAACCTGTCCCTTAAATTATTTAAATGTTAACGTATTTTTAATGAATTTTTTGCTCATCATAATATTTTTCATACTTATGCATAGTATATTAATTACATAATGTTTAAAGAACAATCTCTTACATAATTATATAAAGCGTATTATTGCAAGTAAGTTTATAAAGAATATAACGATACATAAATTTTGATATCAGATGAATTTTAAATATTAAAAATAAAGAAAAATATCACAATTATGCATCCACTACATATGTATGTACCACTATTTCTTAGTTATAAAGCGGAATTAAAGAAAATATTTTTTAACCTAACTTTAATGGATTAGCATATTCTGCATGAATCTAAATATTTAGAATTTTAAAGAAAAAATTCAATTCCTTATAGAAACATCAGGCTAGCCGAGGTCGAATATTGAAACTGCTATCCGGCCGGAGCCAGAGCTTTTCTGAAAGGGCAGGACATCCGGCCGGTGCTAGATAATGGTATATCAGAAATATATATATATATATAATATAAATATATAAATATATATATATATATAATATATATAATAATATATATATAAATATATAAATATATATATATATAATATATATGTATATATATATTATAATATATATATTATTATATATATATAATTAATATATATATAATATATATATATAGTATATATATATATATATAATATATATATATATATAATATATAATATATGATAAATATAATATATAATTTACCGATATATAAATAGATATATATATAGTATATATAATATTATAATATTATATATATTATATATATATTCATATAATATATAATAATATATATATATTATTATAATATATATATATTTATATATATAATATATATATTATATTATATATATATATTAATATATATAATAGTATAGTATATATATATAATATATATATATATATATATATATATATATATAATATATATTATATATATATATCTATATATATATAAAATATATATATATTATATTATATATTTATATATATATAAATATATTATACATATATGGGTATATAAATATAT
>JABUQX010103938.1:20000-22500 GCA_015478945.1 Trachelipus rathkii
AGCTTAAGGGCATATTCTATCGCACTCCAGTGTCTAATGGTTCGCCTTCTTTCGCTTTCATTTCCGTATTTTTCTTATACTAGAGTGGGCTCATCTTTATTCACACATCATAAACTCCATTACAGACAACACTTTCCTTTAAAAAAATTAAATCAAAATGGCAACAACACGGTTATCCTTGGAGAGGTCAAGACGGGCTGCTTCCAAAAATATCTCTTCAGCATCCCATCCCTCATCACCACTCGGGAGTTGATGGCCTCCGGTGGTGGGGTTGGTGCCATCACGACATTGCCGGTCTGTTCTAATTAATTTCTGCAACCTTCGCAGTCATTTCTCTAATTTGCACTTTGTTGAGCATGGCGTTTCCTCCTTTAAACCTCATTCCTCATTCTTAGCCGAATTTCAGGTGTTTGAGAATTCTGATAGCAAACCCTGCTTTGTTCCCATTTAGTGTCTGTCTAAGCTCCAAAATAGAACACTTCCTCTCTTATTCTCCTTTCTCTTAGATCATCATTCTTGGTGATCTCAACGTTCATCACCGCCAATGGACTCTCTCTAATTCTCAAGATACAGCTGGTGAACTTGCCCTCCATTTCTCTATCGAGAATGACCTCGAGCAGTTGGTGCAACTCCCTACTCGTGTCCCTGATTTTCTTGGAGATGAACAGAAATTTCTAAACCTTTTCTAATCTTCCATTTCATCTCTATATTCTATTAAACTCTTCCCTCCTCTGGCCACCTCCGATCACCTTTTTATTTCTGTACCTATGCTAGTCTATTGACAACTTAAAATAAATCTTTCATTTTAAAAATATATACCAAATATATACCATGTGTATATATATAATATATATAATTATATTATTTATTATATATATATATATATATAATATATATAATATAATAAAAGATATATAATATATATATATCATATATATAATATATATTATAATATAAGATATATATATATATATATATATATAATATATATTATATATATAATATGTTATATATTTGTATATATTTGTTTATATATATATATATTATATATATATAGAATATAGATATATATATAATATTACATATATTATATAATATATATATAATAGTATATATATAGATATAATCAAAAAAGGGTGCAAAGCCAACTCCGCGCCCGTCGTTCACGGCAACGAGGACACAGAGTGTCCTCGCGCTAAAGGAGATAGGCTAATGAAGTCATAGCCTACAAACCACTTCCCGAAATAAACTGCTTGCAGAACTCACGCGAGCCTCGAACCGACAGCAACTTAGACGACGACTCGCAGATTTACAGAATATCAGGAAAACACCTTTTAAGAATTATAGGTGCTGCCACGATAAATGTGGTACCTACTTGAGATAAAGAGCAGGCAAATAATAGTATCATGAGGAAGAGGAAGATAGATATGTGGGATGCGGCAATGAGAGTGAGGTGTGAGGAGGGTAAAGAAATGGGAGAAGGATTTGTTCTGATGTATGGGTGAGAGAAGGAATAAGAAAGCATTGTGTCGGAATTATAGTGGGACAAGACTGTCACCAGTATAAAGAAAGTAAAAATATAAATTAGAGTGATATGTGCGTATTGAAATAGCCGGCATAAATAGAAATATACCAATATATGCACCACAAACAGGCACTCTCAGAGAGCAAAAAACTAGATTTATGGAATTGATGGAGGAAGAGGTGGGGGTGAAGGAGGAGGGGGAGAGGTGCTTGTTGATGGGAGATTTCAACGCTAGAGTAGGAAAGAGAAGAGAGAGATGGAGAGAGTATTGGGACCATTTGGAGAGGATACAAGAAACATGGAGGGAGAGGCGTTGATTGATTTTTGTGTGAAAAACGACCTAAAAATAATGAACACGTTTTTCAAGCACAGAGAGTCTCACATCTTTACGAGTATAGATGAATCCAGTAACGCAACAAATCGCGAATCAAAATCGTATAGACTACATGACAGTCCCGATAAAAGGATGGTTAGAAGTAAAGGGGATTCCGAGTTCCTAGATGCGGATCAAGATGGTGTGGGACATGAAGATAAGAGGAGAGGGAGGAGTAAATGAGCAGAAGAGGCAGTGATCAGAGTGGAAAGTTAGAATAACAAGAAACGAGACAATAACGGGAAATGCAGGAAACCCTAAGGAATTGAGAAGAAAACGAAGACTTGCAGGAGGTCATTAAGAAGTGCAAGAGAAAACTATTGGTAAAAAGATGGTAGAGGTACTAGAGACGGACATACACCATGTGGACGAAGAAGTGAAAAAGCAATTAAAGTAAAAACAGGAAAAATGAGGAAGTGGCTGAAAAGAAGAACAGCGGCAGCAAGGGAGGAATATGTACAGGCAAGGAATGATGCAGAGAGAATAAAGAGGAGGGCAAAAAAGATGGAGGGAGAGAATTGCAGGAGAAATAACGAGAGATGTGGCGCGAAGGAAGAAAAGATATTTAAGATGGCGAAGTCGTATAGAAAACCAAAAACCGT
>JABUQX010103938.1:30000-37500 GCA_015478945.1 Trachelipus rathkii
GAAGTCGAAAATTTTTGTTTAGGTGGAGTCGGAGTCGGAGTCGAAAATCAAAATTTGAATTTAAGGAGTCGGAGTCGGAGAGGGAGTCGGAGAAAAATTTTAGACTCCACAACCAGATATATATATATATATATATATATATATATATATATATATATATATATATATATATATATATATATATATATATATATATATATATATATATATATATATATATATATATATATATATATATATATATATATATATATATATATATATATATATATATATATATATATATATATATATACTATATATATATATATATATATATATATATATACTATATATATATACATATATATATATATATATATATATATATATATATATATAAATATAAATATATATATATATGTTATATATATATTTTTTTATTTATATTTTCATACTCTTATATATATATATATATATATATATATATATATATATATATATATATATATATATATATATATATATATATAAAAACACAAACAGATATAAAAAAAAACTTTATATATATATATATATATATATATATATATATATATATATATATACAATATATGGTAACCTAAACCGTGGATAGAAAGCATCAGTTGCTTTATAGTCACCATTCTTTGCAAGCGAAATGAGGAATGTTCAATCTTACAGAGTTCCACAGAGAAAATTTTGGCACCCGCCTAGCAGTTGTCTGTGAGCCAACTGTCAATGTTATTTGACATATCGCAAGATACCGTATCAAAGATCATGGACGCATATTGTTCTTCCGGAAAAACATCATCCGATAAACCCAGCGTAAACGTAACTCAAAATTTAGTGACAAAGATAAACGAGTATTGCGAAGGATTGTGAAAAAATAAGAAAACAACAGCTGGAAAAGTTACTTATGATCTGAATACCAGTCTTGTAAACCCTGTTAGCACATAAGGTGTGGAGAAATTTCCATAAGCTGAATATTCATGAGCGTGCTGCAATCGACAAACCTCTTGTAAATGATGAGAATGCTACAAACATGAGAGAATGGTGTAACACACATAAGGATTGGACAGCCGACCAATGGAAGACAGTCATTTGTTGAGATGAATCAATCTTCCCACACTTCCGGTCGAGTTTACGTACGGAGGACACCATCCCAGCCTTACGAGCAGGACTTCCTTATGCCACGAATGAAGCATGGGGTATGTTCGATTGTGATTTGAACAGCCATATCATGGTATTCAGCAGGCCCTATTATCACCATGGATAACAATGTAACTGCCAGGGAGTAAGTATGCGTCTTGAGACAACGATTGTAATAACAAACACCGTATGGCAACAAGTCCCGACCCTTTTCTATGACGTCACATAGGGTAAATGAAAGACAAGCTATGACATCTTCGTGTAGATGACGTCATATTTTTTTTTGTTTTTGTGGCTGTTTGTTGTATGGTTTGGTTTGATTGTTTTTTGTTGCTTGCTGTTTGGACGCGCGTGACAAACACAAACATACACACGGAATGACACCATATTTAGTTGCTGCTGTTTGATTATGCGTGCGCATATATATATATATATATATATATATATATATATATATATATATATATATATATATATATATATATATATATATATATATATATATATATATATATATATATATATATATATATATATATATATATATATATATATATATATATATAGGGTGTCTTACGAGAGGAAGATTTGTAGGAGTTGGGCTTTAAAGAATTCAAGGTTCAGACGACCCCACCCGGAAATTCTATCCAGATCAGCGAGAATAGAATCGGAAAGATTAAGATGAGAGGCAATTCTAGAAGTAAAAGAGGGAGCAGAATTGAGTTGAAGAATGAAGGGTCGAGTCATCGGCATACGAGTGGATAGAGTTAGATGTGCAGGTGAGATCATTAATGAAAAGTAGGAATAAAGTTGGAGATAAGACAGAACCCTGAGGAACACCACAATTGACAGAAAAAGAAGAAGAAGATGTCCCGTCAACAACAGCCAATATTGAGCAATTAAAGAAAACTAGACATAAGTAAGCAAAGAGAAGGAGGAAACCCAAAGGAGGGGAGCTTGGAGAGCAGTGACGCGTGTCATACCCGGTCAAATGCTTTGGATATGTCAAGCGCCACCACGCAAGTCTCCCCGTAGTTCCTAAGGGCGGAAAACCATAAATCAGTAAGATAGGAAAGTATATTGCCAGTAGACCTCGAGCGCCGAAAGCCGTACTGGCGATCGGAAAGAAGTGAATGAGATTCTAGATGATCTAAGAAATGAGAGTTGAGAAGGGTTTTCAAAGATCTTAGATAGAATACAAGTGAGAGTTATAGGGCGATAGTTAGAAGGATCAGAGCGGCTTCCCTTTTTCGGAATAGGTTGGACATGTGCGTGCTTCCAACACTGAGGGAAAGTGTTAGTATTGAGACATAGAGAATATAGTTGAACGAGGGCGGGGTCAGCACGAAAGCACACTCCATCAAAACTCAGGGAGGAATGCCATCCGGGCCACCCGCCTTCCTAACGTTCATAGATTTCAGGAGCCCATGCACCTGATCAAATGTAATCACAGGCAAAGGCATAGGACACCTGAGAGAAGAAGGAGGAGGAACAGAATCGTCCAGGGTTGAGTTAGAGGAAAATAGGAGGCCGAAGAGATTGGCCTTTTCAGTTGGAGAATTAGCAACAGAACCATCAGATCGAATAAGAGGAGGAAAGGCAGATTTACAGAAGTTGTTAGAGATGTTTTTGGCAAGAGGCCAGAAAGATTTGTCAGTAGGAGAACCAAGGAGGTTAGCGCACTTTCATTTGATGAAAGCCCGCTTTGCTCGTCGAAGAGTATCCCTGCAACGATTTCTAGCTGAATGAAAATTAGCAAGAGTGATAGGAGAACGAGAATTTTTCCACTCCCGATACGCACTGTCTCTAGCCTGAATGGCCAGAGAACAAGCACGATCGAACCATGGATTATGAGGAGAGAAAGATTTAGTTGAAGAAGGAATGAACCTGCTCATCTCATCAACGATTACAGCTCCCACCTTATCGGCAGAAGCTGAAGCGTCTTCAGAGTCAAAGCAGTCACTCCAATTATAGTTAGCGTAGAAGCAACGCAATGCCCCCCAAACGGACAGAAAAACGCGTTGGGCTTTGAAGAAAGTATTAAAATTAAGAGATATAAGGTTGTGGTCAGATTTACCAATAGGAGCGAAAGTGGTGTATTTATAGAGAGAAGGACTAGTGGTGAAGCATAGGTCAAGTGTGTTCAAGAATTGGTTGGGACGATCCGGAATGTGTGTGGGTTCTTTAATTAGTTGCTCCAGATCGTTGAGAATACTAAATGATTCGGCCTCCATCCATATATATATATATATATATATATATATATATATATATATATATATATATATATATATATATATATATATATATATATATATATATATATATATATATATATATATATATATATATATCTATATATATATATACATAAACATATACTATATATATATATATATATATATATATATATATATATATATATATATATATATATATATATATATATATATATATATATATATATATATATATATATATATATATATATATATATATATATATATATATATATATATATATATATATACTGCCTTCTTGCATGAGGGGGAAATAATTTTTGAATAGCGTTCAAATTTGGAAAACATATAGCTGGTAGTGTCAGCTTTCCTGCTTCATGGTTATATGTCGCTACGACCCATGCAAATAGAATTCATTAGCTTGGAAATGACCTTATCTAGGTGGCAAATAAATAACAGGCATGCTTCAGCAAAGGATTTAGAGTCTAAGCTGACTCATGCTGCGCGATCACGGTGAGGGTTCGGCACCGGTGCTGGAGCCAAATCTTGAAATCTGTATACAAACGTATAATAGCCTGAGTAGGGCGTCTTGCCTTACGCTAGTAGTATAGGTATGGAAAATGACGGCTGCCAGATTGTCACAAAATTTGGCAACCTGCCACCTCGTATATATCATTTTTAGCACTTTTTAGCTACTTTCTATTCCTCAGCTACCTTCCTGATCGTTTTTTAGCATTTTCCTATATTTCTGACACTTTTAGACTTTTGGAAATATTTCTGGCACTTTTTAGCCCTCAACTATCTTCCTGAGCCTCTTTTTAGCATTTTTCCTATATTTCTGGCACTTTTTAGCCTTTTTGCTATATATCTCACACTTTTTAGCCACATTTTAGTACTCAGCTACCTTCCTGAGCCTTTTTGTCACTTTCTGGCAACCAGGTATGTTCCTAGCAACGGTTGCGATAGCAATCGTTAGGCTTAAATACATTTCCCTTAGCAACGGAAGCAATGGCAACTATTAAGCTTAAATACGTTATCCTAGCAACGTTAGTCACATCAACTGTTATCCTTTCGACCATCCCAACCACGTTCGTGAGTCATTTTTTCTCGCGTTTTTGACGCTTGCGGTGTCAAATTAATGGTTTTTCGTTACTACGATGCGTTTTCCGAGTTCAAAGATGTTTGAGTCACCGAGACCGTCAGCCGTCCGCCGCCCGCCGGCCCGGTTATATATATATATATATATATATATATATATATATATATATATATATATATATATATATATATATATATACTATATATATATATATATATATATATATATATATATATATATATATATATATATATATATATAGAGAGAGAGAGAGAGAGAAATCGCGTTCTTCAACCTTTTCTACCCTTCTTTCGTCACGTACACTTGTGGTGCGTTAATTTTGACGAGTAATATATATATATATATATATATATATATATATATATATATATATATTTATATATATACTTCATATATACTATATGCTATGCTATATATATATATGCGCACGTATCATGAAACAGCAATAAC
Organism: Trachelipus rathkii; assembly: GCA_015478945.1. NCBI lineage: Eukaryota > Metazoa > Arthropoda > Malacostraca > Isopoda > Trachelipodidae > Trachelipus > Trachelipus rathkii. Next base: position 34,960 of record JABUQX010103938.1, read on the forward strand.
TAAAGTATAACGTCATAGCTTGGCTCTCATTGCCCCTCTGTGACGCCATAGAAAAGGGAGCAGGGCTTCTCGGCATACGGTGGCTGTTACTACTGACGATCATACTATGGTACATAAACTGTTTCTTGGGGTGGAGGTTGCCATGTATCAAGATATTAAGGCCACAATTCATATATCTTGTTTTGTCCGTCGTTGTTTAATAAGCACATGCAAATGAGGTCTAAAAATCTTCCCTGACCTCTCCCACAATCTCTAGATCTTAATATCACCAGATCCCCTGTGGTAAAAATATTGTAGAGCAGGATCTTAGGGAAGTTTAACATGAAGAATGACATAATACCAACAGGTGCCATCCAGGACTTATATTTGTCCATTCCTATGTTAATTCAAGCAGTTATGAATGCGAAAGGGTGTGGTCATGCACACTGCATTAAGAAATAAATTTATATATATATATATATATATATATATATATATATATATATATATATATATATATATATATATATATATATATATATATATATATATACTATATATATATATATATATATATATATATATATATAAATTTCCATAATGGGCATGGATAGATCAGAGGCGTAATAAATTCTTATTAAACCAACATATCCCAAAAGATACACGGCGTTTAAAAGTATGCAAGCAAAAAGAAGTTTATAAAATAGATACTGGAAATATGTTGCAGAGTTCACAGATATAATTTATATAAAATTGAACATAGAAGTTAAGCAATGGTCAGAGCGTTGGACAGAAACGGGACATGGCTGTTTAGAAAGACTGTCTCATGAGCCCTAGGCAACAGTGGTGATATGCGATTTTAGAGTAATGAAAAGCAGTGTCCGTGGTAATATAGTATAAAAAAAAAATCAGATAGCAACAGTTCAAAGGGCAGAAAGGGACTGGTGAGGATTGATGAGAGAGAAACAGCTAATAGGAAACTACGTGTGAGTAGAGCCACCTCATATATGATATGCAAACTCTTTCATACAAGGGCCAACATCGTTCCAATAGAACGAAATTAGATTAGGTGGTGTGAAATTTTTTTGAAGGGGCTTCACAATATCTAACCTCAATGAAAATTGTTTGGTAAGTAAATAAACGAGGAAAAGAAACCCCGGGAATATTAAGAACATGCGAAGGTTGAATTGTGTTTTCCAAGTTTTATAGTTGTGTGGAAGATTATATAGAGCGGAAAGATACACTTAGGTTTTGTGCCATTAAAAATAATCATATTTTCTCCGCCATAATAAGAAATGAGAGAAAATCTGAAGTCAGCTGCTCCAAGACCACATTTACAATCATTAACTGATTGCTGCTAAGTAGAAGTTTTTCGAACTGAAAGGAGTAATGTAGGGTGTAGTAGCTGGCATGAGTAATTGTTAAAAGATTATTAATGAAAAAGAGAAAAAGAATTGGGGATAGAGCAGAACTCTGAGGAACACCGAGGTTGATACTTTTAAAGAATGATAGATGGTTGTCAACAAGAACTGCTATAGAACGACCGGAAAAGAAATCACTATGAAAGCAACAGAAAGAAGGATAAAAACACAAAGAGGAAAGTTTATAAATCAAAGTTTCGTGCCAGGTTTTAGTGAATCCAAAAGATTCACCTAAAGAACGATAAGCAGAAGACCAATGTCGGAGAGAAGAGAAAGGAAAAAAAACAGTAGATCGGTCAGAGATAAGATTGGGTGATTTAGAATGCCTTTAAATCTTCCCGTCAAGGATAGCGTCGAAAATTATAGAAAGTATTAAGGTTAAATCAATAGGAAGAGAGTTTGATTGGAGGGTTTAGAGGGGGTTCTTCATTTTTGGAACAAGTTGAATGAGCTCGCTTTTCCAGCAAGAAAGATTTATTGAAGTTTATAGACAATAAACGAATTAGATTTCCAAGGCGGAGTGCAAGCTTTAAAGCACATGTTTTAAGAACCACAGTTGGGACACCGTCAGGTTCGTACGCATTATTAGTGTTAACATAGTATAAATACTCCTATAATTAAACTTATTGCACTTCAATTCAATGTTATAATTTTCAGACGATTTTGTGTTTATGATGCTGCAAAATTTGCGGCCAGAAAGTAAAACAAGTAAAATATGGCTTCATATATAACAAAAAATTATTCTTAACAGTTATTTTAAGTATTTATCGTGGTAAAAAGAAAATTGAAGGAAAATGCCCAATGTTTTATATAAAAATTATTTAATTACTTTAGTTTCAATAATGCCATAAACTGGAAGCTACTATTTAAAAAGAAGATACCATATTTGTTTGTTGTTAACAAATCACAACGTTCCTTTCATATCAACGTAGGTAGAACAAGGAGTGAGCTTCTTTCGAAAACAACCTTTGGAATTTTAAATTCTGAAGGGCAAACCAGCAATTGGTCTGATAATTTCCCTATCTATCTAATCTACTGTTTGTAAATATATTTATACAGTGTTGCTATATATAAAATAAGCATTTATAAAAAAAATTAATGAAATTAATATATAAGAAATAAAAACTTAAAAAGTTAGAAG
>JABUQX010103938.1:40000-42500 GCA_015478945.1 Trachelipus rathkii
TAGGGTATTTAGCATTAAAATACAGTAAATACAATATGTTAAAAGAGGTATGCAATATATAAAGTAGAGTTTAGTACTTTAGTAAAGTTTTATTTGTGCTCTAGGGCATATAACTATTACATTTCACATGATCTGATTATTATTATTATTATTATTATTATTATTATTATTATTATTATTATTATTATTATTATTATTATTATTATTATTATTATTATATATATATATATATATATATATAAAAACCCATCTAGAGTAGTATATATATATATATATATATATATATAGATATATATATATATATATATATATATATATATATATATATATATATATATATATATATATATATATATATATATATATATATATATATAAGACCATCTAGAAAACCCATCCTCCCCTGTATGGACAATTAATTAGGAGAAACTCTCGTCACAGTCAGAAAATCCAACACCCTATAGCTTCACGGGACTGCGGCGGGACCCTCACTATGGTGTAAATCGTCAGTGTAAGTACCATCCTCATTCAGCGGGGCTACAACCATACCTCTCAGAAAACCCGCCATTCTCCTATTAAGGCACCTTTTATTCTCGCCTCTACAAACTCACATTTCTGTCCTTCAGACATTCGTTTACTGACTCAAACTTTTTCTTCGATCTCCCAGCCGGTCGGTTTCCAACACACTCGCCACTATACATCCGCTTAAAAACCGACTATCAATCATCCTTTCCACATGACCAAACCATCTGAACATATTTTCATTTATTCTCTCGTTTACCCATTTCTTCACACCACACAACTCTCTAATACGTTCATTCCTCATTTTATCAATTCTTCTCACACCTAGCATGCCCCTAAGATTGTCCATCTGAACACATTGAACTTAGATCTATACTTCTTATTCCAGACCATAGTCTCACTACTATACAATAACACAGGTAACAACATACCGTCATGTAAGACCCTTGCACTCTAAAGACTTAGTCCCTATACATTCACCAACGATTTTATTGCACCAGCCACCTTCCTGGCATCCAACATATACCCTAAATATTTAAACTCTGACACTTGTTCCAGCTGCTCACCATCTAACATAACTTCACACTGAGGACTGTCCTCACTCACAACCATAACCTTACTCTTATCTACGTTTACTTTCAAACCCCTCCTTTTACACACCCTGCCAAATCTCTCTACCAATCCTCTCAAACTCTTCATATTGGCCAAACAAAACCAAATCATTCGCATATAATAGGAAGGGCACCCTCCACTCATCTCCATTCTCCATCATTCTAACACCATTTCCTGTCACGCCCACCTTCAATTCTTTCATAACCCCATCCATATACAAATTGAATAACCAAGGAGACATAACACAACCCTGCCTCACTCCACTATTAAACCAATCACCTTTGACACCATTTATTCTTACACACGCCTCACTATCGTCATACATTCTTTTGATTCCATTCAGAAGCCTACCACCAACACTATATATCACAAACACCTGCCATAGAGCTTCCCTATTAACCCTATCATACCCCTGTTGAAAATCCATAAAACCTAAATACAATTTATTCTTCTTCTCCCTCATTTTCTCTATCATTTGCTTTTAATGCAAAGATTTGATCCACGCCAACCCCGGCACCAACCTTGTTCTTCACCAATCAGCCTTCAGTCACTCGCCGCAATCTTTCGACCAAAATACCAACATATATCTTCCCTATAACACTCAATAAACTAATTCCCTATAATTTCTATAGTTCCCTTTATCACCCTTACCCTTATAAGGGTACTATTACTGCTCTCCTTCAATCCCTCGGAACTATACCCTCCATAAACGCTTTATTACACAACTTCAAGATCCAATCAATCAAAAACTTGCTCAGTTCTTGATCATTTCACCAGTAATTTCATCTATACCTGCAGATTTACCATTCTTCAACTATCTCACTTTACCCATTTCCTCTTCTTTGGTAATAACCTCATCCTCAAAATACCTATTCCTTCTTGCACCATCAAACCCACACACACAGTCACTATCACCTCTTCATTACTGCTAATATTATACAGATTTTTTAAGTGTTCTTTCACACCCTCACATCCATTTCATCAGTTACAAAAACACCATCCTTGTTCATTATTCTAGAGCAGGTTTCCTTATTCTAATTTTTAACCTTTCGCGCTTCCTTCCAGAAGAGCTTCCTATTCCCTTGTATGTCCCCATTCATCCTCCTTCCAAACTGTTCATTTACCTCTTCTTTTCTCTTACGTATGCATCTTTTAGCATTTCTTTTTTCCTCCTTATATACTCCCAGCATCTTCTTTTGAAACTTCATCATTTGCTTCTAGTAGTACATTCAACTACGCTTTTTTTTACTTTTAACTGCTTGCATCAACTTTTAATTCCACCACTCAATGTTGTTAGCATTCTTACTTCCTACTTTAGCACACCCACATACTTTTGCACTAACAATTGCTTCCAGATTTATTTAGT